>JANIJG010000781.1:39297-51173 GCA_024611175.1 Megaceryle torquata | reverse complement strand
GCATTCTATTGTAATCACTGTAGGCTTAGTGGCAGGGATAGAACCAAGAATTAATACTTCAAGAGTGGAACAAACTTTTAACACAATTTACCATCAAAAAAGCCTATCAATATACACAATATTATTTTAAACTACTTCTACAAATTCATACAGGCTGTTCATGCAATTATTTAGGAAAAAAAAAGGCTATATTTAAACTGTATTATTTTATTTTTAGTATGAAATAACTATGACCAAAATTACTTCACTTTTTGACACTCCCTAACAGAAGGGGGTGAGAACAACCTAAAGGTTGTGTTGGCTTAGAATCACCATTAATAAAATAATTGTATTAGATGTGTAATCGTATTAGATATGAAAATTATTTCAGCATTCAAACATACACATGTGGTAGCTGGGACAGTGAAGTGTATGATCCTCACTAAACACTTCTGACAAATCAAGTCATGATTGTCTAGGTTAATCATACCGCTGACTGCCCTTTGTGCAAAATCTAGGACATTCTTTATTGTCTTAGACTAAACAGAATGACTTGCTAGGGAGGTTTAAAAGTGATTCACTGACTTTTCACAACATTTCTTTCAATCCATTCAATTTTAAACTCAGGGAGAAGAACTCAAATAATCAAACTTTTCTGTTAGGCACACACAGTTGTTTTTTTTATTGTTATATTAAAAAACAAGAACAGCACTGAAACTTTCAGAAACAGGAAATATTCAGAGACTAATGCTTTGTATTTATGTTCTCTGCAGGTGTTTGGGCCTGGTAACAAATTTGTTCCTAAATAATGGGTCAAATTAGAAGTATTTTCCACAGATATCTTTGCTGTTGTTGTTAAAAAAAGTAGATTTGACCAAATGTCGTCAAGAAGTTCAGTGACAGTTTGGAAGTACAGCCAACTCAGAACTGTACCCATAGTCATAATTATTCTGCTCTAGTGTGCTGTCCCAGCAACCAGTAAAGTTGACCGGCAAAATAAAACCTTGGAGGCAAAATCAGCAGCACTTTCCAAAGTACACATATATAAACAACAAAACAATGCTTCCTTTTATCATCTTCAGTCACAACTGCTAATTCTGGCAAAATTATTTCTGCTTGAATCCCAATCCCTATGATCAACAACAAATACTACCCACTCTTCCAAAAGCACCTCTTCTATATCTAGGTCTTACCTAAACTGCAGTTTGCCCATTTTCTGCACTTTGATTTGCCACTACTCAAGCCTGTGATCTCTTAAACCTAGGCAGGTAAGAACTATTCCTTTTCATCTCTTCCCAAAAGTGAAAAGGATGCTTTTAGAAGTTTCTCTAAACTGTCAGCCACCCACAGCTGAGTTTCAGGACTGTGAATTTACTGGTTCTAGTGTTTTTGTCCTTCACATGGCTTCAGAGTACTCAACACAGACCATATTCTGTTTACAGCAAGCTTGCTGTCTAGTAGTATTTAAAGACAACTAACTCCACTCGACTACAGAGTATATTTACTATTCTTTCAGAATCAGATATGCTAAAGTTGTTCTCACAGCATAGATTATGTGCGTTTTATATTAACCAGGTGTTTGCTTTCTCTCAGTTACTCCACCCTGCTATTAATGCTGGTAATTGAGAGCTTTGAGTATATGAATAATAGCCAAGATCAAGTGCAGTATACACCCCACGAACAATTCCAGATGTCACAGCACAGAACATGTTTTGCTTCCACCCACTCATCTTCCTTCATCTTGGGATCAGAACCTGGTAAAAACGTGAACAGTGACAGACTCTTCGTAGTGAATTTAGGGACCAGATAACATAAGAAGAACGTTGTAAACAAATACTAAGTCAGGGCTGGTTTTGCAGCAAGGGTGTCAACACATTCCTTGCAAGAAATTCTAATGTGCTGCTACCAGCCATCTCCTGAATCAGTAAAAATGACCCTTCAGAATCATTTCAACTGGATCACAATGCCAGAATTCCTTCTGCAGATGAGAGTGTGTCCTAACTTTCAAAGAACAGACTTTCAACTGCCTTAACAGCACAAAACACAAGTGAAGGAAAGAGCTGGCAGGTCCACTAGCCTGGAATCAGGCAAGGTAGGATGGTGCCATCTGGGCTGAGAAAAATGAGAAGAGGAAACAAAAACAAACACAAGCTTCTAGTAAGATTCATGAAACTTTGTGGGAATACTCATGAGAAAGACGTTCCTACTCAAAATTACTTTTCAGACTAGAACCACACTTGATAAATATTAAAGGATTACTAGGATTGCTTTAGGGCACTATACTCCATCCTCAGATTTCAATTCTTATGTGTTACCTGTGAAATTCTATCTTCTTGGTCATTCTTCCTTCTGAGAAGCTTGCAGGGAAGGGCAGGTTTTATGCTTAACTGGTTATTCTCTTCCCAGGAGATGGAATATATAATTTTTGTACTCAGTAACTCAACCTAAGTGACTGCATGTTATTCAGATCAGTAGTTTTCAACTACTTTAATTTTGAAAATCTGTAAAAACTTCCCAGCAAAGCTGCAAGGCACTATATTGAAAGCCAACTTAGCAAATTTTCTTTGCTCCATTACCTTTTACAGACCTCTAGAGTCCATGTCTTTGAGACTTCTAAGGGTGAATAAACCACAGAATAAACCTATATATCTAGACCAGAATTACTGGAATCCTGTTCAGCTTTAAGGAGTAAAAACAAGTCTCTCTATTTCTCAGCATTGTTAGCTTTCTTTAAGTCGAAGGGGCAAAGGACATCAAGCACAGATTATGTTCTGTATTTAATTAAACAGTTTTAAATTCATTAGTGAATATTACCACAGGGCTAGAACTTCTGATCTGGATCCCTGATATGATAGAATACTTGATTTCTGGCTAAACCAGTAACAAAAAATCAAATAAGACAAAACCAAGGAACACAAAATAAAGAGCAAGAACAGAAATCAGAGTACCTGGAAGGATTAAGGGAAACAGAAATTATCTCTGCCATTGCTATCCTGAATTAATCTTCTTTTTCTCCACCCAACTCACTCTCCCAAAGAGTGGGCCTGCAACCTTGTTCCATCCAGATGTCTGCACTCTCTCAGACCACTTTCCTGGCACAGAGCCTCAGCTCTCCTACAGGCTCCAAATGTTCAGAGTGCAAGAGGTACCACTTGCGGCCCTTCTCCTGAGGTCTCAAAAGAGATGCAAATCCTTTGGTAAGGACCTCTTCTTAGTGTCTGAAAATTATGCCTTTCCTTTTTCAGTCCCCCATGCTCCTGAGTTGAGTCTGAAACCTCACAAAATAATTTCAGTACTCCCTTTCTCATAGTGGGTAAATAAACCTATGCATTGTCTTGCATACATGATGTTTGACATCACCAGCACTCCAGATATACCAAAGCCCTATGAACACCATTCCCTCAAAATCTATGACATTTTTTCTGAAAATTCAAGGATGTGCACCATTTTAAGCTGAGGAACTTACATTTGGACATTTCATCCTGTCACCTCCCTTCCACCCCTACTGTAAAGAACAATCCAGAGTGTTTATTCAAAGACAGTATAGAGGTGTAAGGAACTTTTCAAATAGGTCTTTTTCATCCAGATCTGTGTCACCTACATTAATAAGCTGAAAACTCTCTCACAACTTGACTTCATGCTCACTGACTCATCAGTATATGCTCACTGACCTGAATTCTCCTAGGAATTTTAAGTTGATTGACAGTTCAATAGAAGTATTTCTCCTCTATTTCCTGCAGAATCACAAGAAGATCCATAAGCCTGACACCCTTTGCTTAAAAGGGTTTCCCTTTTCAGCATTTAGATAGTATTTCACTGTCACTGGGAAAAATACTGAAGTTGAGTCTGTCACAGTATTGGGCTCCATTTCAGTACATGTGATACACTAAAAACAGCAAGTAGAACTCAGTATTGCGTAGTCAAAGCCATAAAGGTTTTGGAAATAAATACTTCAGAGCACATGAACAAAGTTATCTCGAAGAATATGTTTTTCGTCATAGTATATCACCAACATATCAAACATTTCATTATCTTTCCACTCAGATGCTCATACATTCACACAAAGTTCATTAGAGCAACTTCAGCAGGCCAATGTCAACTCTAAGATTTAGTGTTTTTCCTTCCTAATCTGTAATTATACTTAAAATGCAGCTATTACAAATGTGTCTGACTGCTGCCAGATAAACCTTCACATAATGATGATTCTTCTCTGATACTGAATTACTTCTATGCAAAAGATGGATTTTGTATTTCCCCCCATCTACTCTTTCCCGGCATTCCCACACTTTGCCACAGCCTGATATTCCTCCTATGTTAATCAGCTAGAGAGCAGCCTTGGTAGTCCTGGATTAATAGCTGGACTCAATGATCCCGAATGTCCTTTCCAACCTAAATGATTCTATGAAAGAACAGTCACTTTATGTGTGGTCGCACATAGGACACTGTGACAATAGCGATCTACAAGTGTGACCATGGAATGGCATTTCCTTGGAGTTCACTTCGTTCTTCAGAAACTCTCATAACACGATTTCTTCAGCCACTCAAGAATTTTTTAAAAAGGCAAAGCGCCAAAGAAAGAGGATGAGCAGGAACACTACAGTGCTAAAGGAGCACTCCTTGATGGGTGAGGCAGAGAAAAGAGCTTTGCAGATGCCACAGGGAATCTTTCCTCATTGGGCTTATAGTAGAAATTTTTGTTAACATATTAATAGTACTTGGAGAAGGGAAAGACAACTTAAGGAAGAAACTCTATTCCAAAACAAAAAAATACCAAGTATATATGATTTCCAAGTATCTGAACAATGTTTAAAGCTGACATCTGAAGTCAATTTTTTAAATGCAGCTGTATTTTAAGAAAAATGGTAGTGTAGGAAGCCCTTCAAAATAGGCCTTGAAACTTCCAAGCATTTCATACAATATGTGAATCATCTACAACTGACACAACGTATTTCCAAGTTTCCCATTTGCCAACAGATTTTGTTAAATCCTGCCTACTTTTAGGGCAGAGGAATCCAAGACAATCAGGAGAGTATTTTGCACAGGATCCATGACAGATAAAGCTATTTTAATAAGTCTCAATAATATTTTCAAACCTAAGTCAGGTAAGATAACAATCTTTTATACTTGTGCAAGACAGGCTAAAAGAAGATGTTTGAGTCACAGTATCTTTAAATTTCCATTTGATTCTATCTTCATAATCCTGTTTGAAATTTAGAGTATTCATTCAAGCATATCCAAGAAGCCTAAGTGTTGGGACTACGTAAGAGAATAAGATCATTTTCATGTCTGTGTTTTTGTAGTAACTTTGCACAAAGGGCAACAACAACCTTTTGCAAGACTATTCCCTACTCCTACTTACCACTGAGCCAACACAAGGGATTTTTCAGAAAGCCAGTATGTGTTGGAACATCTGTTTTCTTTGTAATTCTTAACTAGATTCACCAGCTCAAACAGACCTGCTGAATGCTGTCTAAAGATTACAACACATTAGTGTTTATACCTGGTTCCAGAGCTACAGGAAAGTATTTATACACCTCTGGCAAAATAAAACATCTGCAAAGCTAAATTACAGTATTATGCTCTTTTTCAAAAAGCTGCCAAAAAAAAGGCTCAAATTTTGTTCAAAAAAATAAAACTGAGATTGAGATATGATGGTTGATATTAAGTAACAAACTTTAAAATTTCGCTCCTAGTATCTACCAGTTTTTGCATCTTGTTTGTTTTCAGTAACATCTGGCAGATGTACATGTTCATTTACATTGCTGATAGTAATGTCTAGACAAACAAGATTTTCATGAAGCACCACTTAAAAAAAGAAATTACTTTATTTTTTTCAGTTTTGATTAGGAGCTTAAATGTATGGTATAATTTTCACAAATACCATGTTTATCACTTTAGCAGGTCGGTTCATTACACGGAAGGGAAGTTCTCTTTTAAAACTTTCAAATTTACACTGGTACATGCACTGGTGCTCTGAACCAGAAGTTTATATAAGGCAACTTACCTTGGATTGTAAAGCATCTTTTCCAAATTAAATTCTTTGAGGTATGCAATTACTGCTGCCAGACAGCAAATAACAGGCTTATCCAAGCTTAGTATTACAGATAGTTTTTGAGGACCTAAAAAAAAATACAAGTGCTTTTCTTGTTAACCTGCTGTTTATTTTTACCTATTTTAGAAAAAGTATAACCTATTTTTTCAATTTAATCAAATAGAAATCCATTATACATGTACAGTGTTCTATGGTATCTATAAATCAACATGAAGAGAGGTTCCAAAATGACAGTTATGGTTCCAACAAATGTAGACATCACAGTGATGTAAACACCTTATGAAATATTTGATTCCACAGGTTTTTCAAATGACTGTTAGAATAAGATATTTCTAAATATAGAAACTAAGAACTGAATTCTGAAGCCTCCATTACTGCAGGCAACATCTGTGCAAGTTAAAAGTAATGGACAGGCTTTGACATGCACACTAATCTGCCTTGGTCAGTCTGAAGAGTATAGTTCCATCTTTGTGAGACAACTATTCCTATTTGATGGTGTTTAGAACCCTATTTAGTTATGGTTTTTTTCACAGATGCTTTTAATGCTGTTCTGTTAATGGACAAAAAACTCAGAGAAACATTTCAGATATTGAACAATTTCTGTCAGTTGCTGTATGTGTGAATTTAAATCTGTCTGAACACACACCTTTAAGCTATGAAACAAAGGCATGCTACCCATGTATTAATTTCTAATTAAATAATGTCTACTTTCAAGGTTCACTTTCTCCAAGCTCAAAAATAATCCCAATGTGCAGAAAATTAAGCAGAGGTGTCAGAAGGCCTGCATAGACGAACATGGATGCTCCTGACTAACTCAAACAATAAAAAGGTGTATGACAGGTGGAAGCAGGGGCAGGTAATCCAGGAAAAATACAGAGACATTGTTTGAGCTTAGGGGAATCAGGTTAGGAAAACCAGAGCCAACCTGAAGTTGAGACAGAAAAGGTACATGAAGGGCAACAAGAGCTTATACAAGCACATCAACACCAAACGTAAGACAAGGGAAAATGTGGGCCCATTGCCAAATGGGGCAACACATCTGGTGACAAAGCACATAGAAGAGGCTGAGGAACTCAATGCCTTCATCTTGGTCTTTACTGGTGAGATGTGCCTTGAAGAATCCAAGGCCTCTCAGACCAGCGGAAAATTCCAGAGCAAGGAAGATTTCCCCTGAACAACGAAGGATCGAGTTAAGCAACACTTAAAACAAACTGGACATAGAGAAGTCCATGAGATCTGATAGGATGCACCCACATGAATTCCTTATTTATATAAAATCTATCAGGATGCACACTTCAAAGACATTCTGAATGACATACCTGTAATATCAGGCACTTCTTTTGTGTAAAAATTAGTTATAATCTGGAAAGCATGGCTGTATTCAAAATGGAGGTTTTCCATCCTTTCTATCCTAATTCTGTCATCCCGTAACCTGCAAAGAAAAAGTAACTGACTTTCAGTATTTATGCTCCCTTCATGAAGAACACTTAAGTTGGTTACAATGGTGTACTTTCTTCCATCTTTTCTTTGTTAAGAATTGAATGGATAAAGAATGAAAAGATGAGCTATTCAGGTGGGTTGAGAAAATTTCTAAGACTGTGGGTGTTTGTTTTGCTGTTTTTTAACATTTCTTCTTTTCACTGTAAAAGCACAAACAAATAAAACCCAAACGGCAAAAGCAAGCAAGTCCAAAAGAGACTTCAAGAGGTTGTCTAATGTATCTTCAAGGCAGATGTAAATATCAGTCATAACAAGTATTTGCCTAATCTGTTCTTAAAGACTTGTGATGATTAAACAACGATCCTGTGTTATATATTACCATATTTAAAGGCTTTGTTCTATGCTGTAGCAACATTAACCTACTCTATCTTCCTTGTGCTAAAGGAACTGATTTCTTCTCAACTTTTTCCAGTACAGGTTGTCATGGTTGTTATTAATGACAACCTAGGGCTCCCAACATGTCAGCAGTTCCTCCTAGTTTGCCAGTACCAGCAAATGTGGCGAGCTGTCTGTGTTCCACAAAAATGAGATCTCTTCCATGAATCGCTCCCTACTATTAGCAAGTAATTGAAAATTACAGCAGTACAGGATTTCAGCCAGTCCTGCAATCCATGAGAAATTAATCTAGTTTCCTTCCTATGACCCCTGCTTCCACAGCCTGCTTATGTAAGACCTTTTAGCACTGCCACACACATGCGATCAAAGTTTGGTAGCTCGGCATGTACATCAAGCAGTACACCTGAGATGCCAAAATCTGACTCAGGGAATAGTGTGTAAGCAGTCTGTAGAAGATACAATTTTCTACACTGGTTGCTTTTCCTAACTGCTCACTGATATTAAAATGGTATATGCCACATTATCAACTTAATTTGTACAGCTGTTAATACATCACTAAACAGATGTGCTGGTTAAAAAAAAAAAACAAACCACAAAATAAAAATCACACACTCCCTTGGCAACCTTTGAACATAATTACACAGCTATAGAATGAGCACTGAATGCAAATACTTCTAGGACATTGGAATTATGCCAATGAGAGGGACTGGGTAGGTATTAATGAAGGAAGTTAATCAATAGCCTTTCTGCAGGGCTTTTTGAATTCACGGGAAAAAAAAAATCCAGACAGGCTTTCTGCATTACATTGTACATATTCCCATCTAAAAGAATCAATATGTGGCTCAGGCTCAACGCGTAAAAATGGGTGTTATCTTCCTATACTACATGTCAACCTAGCCGAGCCTTAGAGATACGACTTTTCTCAGCACATCCTAGATGATCCCTTGCTTACTTTGAGTGCCTGAGTTTTAACAGACTGATCCACTTACGCTTTCAGTCTTTATACCCTCAGGAGTTCTCCTGTGCCCCAACCCTACACAGAACGAGAAAACATTAATTCTCTTTTACAGAAATCCATTTCCTTTATAAGTCTGTGTTCTTCAACCTCCAATAGCAATCAGCTATCTTCTTGCTTGCACTTTTCACTTGCTCCAACCTTTACCAGTAATCTGCTTCAGCACATCCACATATTTTTTGTTAAATTAGCATGCATACTCACTACAGGCTTTTGCAAGAATGCCACTTGAGTATTAAACTTTTTTTAATGTGTTGTATGATACCTGGAGGTTATCAGAGTACAAGCCTTTGAATCAGTGCTGCAAGACACAGGTTTTTTCTGACAAGCATGTATGAGTGAGCAGGGACTTAGAGAGATCTCTTTAAAATGGATTTTATTTTTAATTTCTACTTTGTGTTTTCATAACAGCAGCTTTAGAAAAGCAAGGCTTAGTGAGGTCTTCAGAGCTAATTTTTAAAAGCAAAGTGAAAACAGGAGACTTTGGATGGCAATACATTGGATGATTCATGCCACACATGCTTCATTTAAAGCAATGGTTAAAAATTAATTATTTTCTTTGATGCATTTTTGATTCTTTTTCATTTAATAACCAATTTTATCCAGCTTCATAACATAAATTTTGCCAAACAATTATTTAAATCGATAGAACTTGAATGACATAGTAGTATTTCTGTTCATCAACTATCTTGATAGGAAATAATTGAAATCAGAATTACACAACTCAGTGATTTGTAAAGATCTTCACATATTTTAATATTTATATTCTAGGTATGGCATCATCAAACAAATATATGACACTGTCTATCTGAAAGTGTGCATTAGATATTCTAGATAAAGTTAAAAAAATGCAGGGTATAGATATCTATTTAATGTAAGGAAAAACCTGAATTTTTATCAAGATGTATGAAAACACAATTTGCTGCAGAAGGTTTTCATGTCTGTCCTTTGTTTAGCCAGATGATCACCCATGGGCCATTTGTCTGATTATAGACAGAATATGTTGATCCTTATGTTGATACTTTATCTCTCCAGCTACCAATGCCTATTTAAATCAGAAGTCCATTTGCCATCAACTTTTATAAACATCACTCTTGTCAGAACATATACAATGAACTGATGTGTAACAAATGCAGCATTTTATTGATATCCTTTCCAGTACTTATGAAAACAAGCAATTTTCACAGTCCTGTGATACTGATAGGGTTGGGCAATTATGGAACTCAACTTTTCAAAGTTTTTTTTCTGCTTTCCTTGCCCAAGTTCTTCTGCTACCACCCTTAGCTGGATATCGAAGAAGCAGAGATATTTCAGGGTTTCAGAATGTCAGCTGATGGTACAAATGAACTTACAGTGTCCCTTATTGAAATTCCCTGTTCTCTAAGTGTAGTGAGATTTGATGAAGACCTGTCTTTCCTCACAAGATAAATTATGGAAGCTGCTTGAAGAAATGATCATCACCCACATTTAAGAACATGAAATCACTGTGTTCATAAATAGATACACAAGGGATGGGAGGCTAAAGTACACACATTCACATAGACACACATACAATTTTGCATATATAATGTAATACATTAAGTCAATTCCAACCTGTACTGTTCCATGATTCTGTTACTGCGGGGTCTAATTTATCTGTTGTCCTACTGGGAAAATGAAAAGATTAACATTGTTGGGTTTTTCCCCTCTATTTATCTAACAATTCAGTGTATCCACTTAAGGATTCATTGCTTACCAAGTGCTGCAGGAAAAATATTTAAGTGATCACTAAACTGAGGGGGGAAGGAGGGAAAAGGAACACTGCACTCTCTTAAGAAAAAGACTAAGGAAAAAAAAGTTAGAAGAATGTAAAACCACCTAAACACAAATAATTGACAGAAACTGACTCAAGATATTTTTTTTTAAATAATCTTTTATTGTAAGAATGAACTTGCATATAAGCACAAAAGCTCAAAGCACTATGCTGGATAAAAAAGGAATCACTTTGTTGCTGCTCTAAATTCACAATCTTCCTAAGGAAAGGCAGTAACTCCAGAATTTTACCTTGCAACTACTATCCTGCCCTGCCCATTCTGCTTTAGGACTATCCAAATGCAGAGGTGCAGGCACCAATACTTCAGTGTACATCCATGTACCACAACACAGGTTCATAAATGATACAGAATTTGGGAAAGGAGATATCTGCTCTTAAAATTTTGTAAGAAGTTTTTACTTCTGATGCAAAGCACAGATTTATAAAGCAGCAAAAACTGTTATGAAGTTTTTCCTATACACTTTATTCAACTGCAATTTTCTTTGTGTTTCTCACAGTGCATTCTGCTAGACTGGCATCTGTCACTGTCCAGAAAAAACGCCTACACTGCCCAGCAGAGCAGGGCAGCCCAAATGCATTAATCCTTTCAGAAATCCAAGTATATGACATACCATGTCATCCTCCCTTACTAACACACTTAGCAAAAATTGCATTTCCTTTATTTGTCATTGTTGCATTACTTTTATTATACAACTGCTTATAGCTCAGGGCTCTAGGTTTGAACTTGTCTGTAAGAACCGAGAACAACCATCCCTCCTTTTTTGGTAAATCTTGGCACAGAGCTCCAGTAGCTTCTCGCAAAGCCTCAGTGACATTTCCAAGCAACTGTTCTTTAGCACTGAGCGCATACATTTTTACAAGCACAGCTTATTTCTTCTTGCAGAGTAAGCACTTGCCCACATTTTCTCTGAACACCCTTTAGAAACCAGAGATAGAAACAATATTGTTGCAAGGAAAACAGCAGCATGGTCACCTGCTCTGAGTATCTGCCACACTCAGTACAATAGAAATCACTGCTGCCTGTAATAATCAAACTATAATTACGACACATATGATATCAATATTACATACAACACCTTACCTCACAACCTCCAACTTTTCAAACATCACATCCCCAAACCCTCATTTATGCTAGAAGTTGCTGAAAAGCCTAGAAGCAACTCTGACACACTTTAATATAC
>JANIJG010000781.1:0-13953 GCA_024611175.1 Megaceryle torquata | reverse complement strand
AGATCACTTTAAATTATTACTGGTGCTTATCTTGACACCTGGAGTCCCTGTTATCAGGGTGCTCTGGCTTAAGGAACCAGTTCAAGGCCTGTCTCATCTTTGCCAGGCGAGAAATCACAGGCTTCAAAAAATTTAATTATCAGCTCTACCCAACAAGTAACTAAACAACGCAAGTGAGACTAAGAAAAGAATACACATACAGCTAGTAAGATTTCATCAACCAGGGAGTGACCAGGGATATCAATCCTTTCAACAGTAAAAAGTCTCTCCCAAGCTTTAAAATATCAACCCTAAAAATGTTTAAACTTAGTAAAGCACCTGAACTAATGATTTCCCTGTACTGACTTGAAAAACAGCTATGTTTTCAAATGATATGGCAGCAAAAACAGTATCAAGAATATTTAACTATCAACTCCAGACATTTTCTGTGTTTTTCACATATAAAGCCATCACAATTCACACATAGATGATACCCTTCTTAAACTGCACCTTCTTAAAAAAAAAAAAAACCCCAAACAACCCCCCTAAGAGACAGAATAATCTTAAAGACAACATCCATCCAAATCTTAGGAAAAAAAAAAAACTACCAACCAAAAAACCAACAATTACAAAAAAAACCACCAAGCAAACAAAACCCAAAACCGAACCCATAACTCTGATTCCCATGTGAAACTAACTTACCATAATGCCTATAACAGTATCACCTTTCTTCCTGTCTTTTAAGTTTTCTCCGTTTTCACAGATACAGAGGAGGTAGTTATCAGGGACATCTGTTGTTACCTCTTCAACATCTACAGAATCATCTAGCTTCAGCAAAGGGTTCACATGTAATCAATGTTAAAAAAAAATAAAACCACAGATTTTAGTGGATTATTCACAGGTCCTTCTAGATCTAAGTCCTTTTCAGACAGACTTTGTGTTGGGCCTTCTAGACTAAAGGTCCATTTGACTTTTATTAGTTTGCCTCCTGCTGTGATTTTGGTGAACTTCAGATGACTGTCAGCATGAGGACTGAATTCTGACTGTTTTCACAGGACAGGCAGTTAGATGAAGCAATAAGCTCATTCAAGGGCCTTCTTTTACTGTGTATGTGGGTCTTCCTGATCAGGCAAGAGCAGCTATGTCAAAAGGTAAACCAGCAGCTGATTCTGCACATTGGCTGCTCCACCTTGAAGTCATTTTGACTTCATATTCATAAACCACTTAACAGAGAAGACAACACAAAAAAAAAAGAAAAAAAAAAAGGAAAAAAGTGAGGTAGATGAGGCAGGAGATAGGAAAACAAAAACTGGAAGGAAAGAAATTAAGAAAATAATTTCACCAATTAAAAGCTGCTTCTATCATTTCTGCATTTTCTTTGTTATAACAGTCAGGAGTTAATTATCTAGCAAGACTTTTAGGTACTCCATTGATTTTATCACCTTCTTGTCACTTAAAGCAAATTGTTCACAACAGCAGTCAATTTGTTTTCCTTCACACTTTCCTGAATCACTAACAATATACATTCTCAATCTGGTGAAACATCTAGTTGAAGACAAAGACCTGCAGAACATTGTAGACTTGGAAGTCTAATCTCTGACTCCAGAAAGCAACTACAATAAACCACAAGCTCTGCTGTTTCACAACAAACCTAAAGGCCTGAAAAGATTTAAGTTCTTTATAAAGCAAATATGATACTTTACCACAACATAAAATTAAATTAACTTTATCTTCTGCTGCCACTCTTTTTGTCAGCCACTAGCTACTTGTGTTCCACCTATGTGATAATACCAGAATTATGGCCACTCATACACCAAAGATTAGAGTTTGAAACCAAATTTCACTGAAAAGGATATCTTCTCCAATAAGTGTAGACTTTGTATAGAGAGCAGTCAGTTTCCGGCTGAAGAGAGAGCTTTTATTTTCTCCAGCAGCCTTCAGAGCTGCAGTTTCCATTTGTTTTATTACTCCAACCTACAGGCACACAGACAAGATACAAAAGTTAGCTCTTTGACAATACTTATTAAAAAAAAACAAAAACCAAAAAAAAACCCAACCACACCAACAAACAAATGTTGTGATCTCTTAAAATGTGCAAGCAGCAAGTACATCATTAAAACTGAGCAAGGGCAGAGGCTAGCTTCAATCCTACTAATGAGGCAGTAAGGCACTGATTTTCCGTACACTCCATCCACTTCCAACTGCCATCTCAACTGTTGCCCATGTGCCTTTTGTCCTTTTTTGAAACAATTTAACTATCAGTTTATCACTTGCCAGAAACTGGTTTCTGCAATCAATTTAAATTCAACCAGTCTTTTTCTCCTATGTAGAAAAAAAAGAAATAGCAGGTATTAACAGCAAGCCACAGAATCATAGGGATCAGCAGTAGGAAGGAAAACAGAAAAAAAAAGATAAGGACTGGGATAAGAAAAACAAGGAAGAATAAAGGAGTGGATATATAGATTTCTCTTCATCAAAGGGCTTGATAAAAAAAATGAAGAGAAAGAATTGCTCTAGAACTGTTCTAGAGAACACAAAGATAGTTTTCTGTAAAACAGGGGAAGCTTGAATCTCAATAAATGTGATTACACTCACTACAGAAACTGAAACAAAGGAAAATTAGCCATTTCAACTGCAAAAACGGGCAGGTTTCCCACTCCTCAGCTGAAATACTGGTACAAGAAGTGCAAGTTATTTAAATTCTATTCCATACATTCAATTTCATAAAAGCCAGGAATAACCTTATATCCTTTTGCTACAAGCCGACGAACATGGACAAACAGTCTGTGAGTTGGTATACTGGCAGTCATAAAGTTGTGATCCTGATGACAATAAATGTTTAGCTCCTTAGCTGCAATCTGCAAAGTACAAGAAGAGTGAGACAGTAGTTCAAAATGCAATACAAGAGCTCAGCCCTATGACAGCACTGGTGCACAACTACAGTTACAAGTCCAGCAGCAAAAAAAAAATACAAAAAAAGTCTGGAGAGCTGGGCTCTTCCACTTTCCTGGCCCAGCATGATGTCACAAACAGGGCTTCAGTAGCACAGACTTCATATGTTGGCTTTCTACACTGCACCTCATCTTTACCACCATGAGGTTAAACACCTATACCACACACAGAGATTCTGCAACCTGGCTCAAAGGGTCGAGTAATTTTCCCAACACTAAAGAAAGAATGGAGTTATTTTAAATGTGGTTATAAACATGGTATCAAGCTAACTGATTAAAATACTGAAAAATCAGTATCTAACAGCAGTGGAAACTAACTAAATATTTCATAGAAAAACGTAACACCACTTTTTAACAAAAGTGACATTACAATGTATGATTTATATTTGATTTTTTACCCCTTGGCAAAAAGGGGAGGTGTTCACTGACTAGGGAAGGTTGTCTTTAGCAGGAACTGCAAACACTGACTTGTGCACCTGGATAGTAGACTTCTGTTCCTGCACTCTGAGTGCACCAGCAACCGAGTACACAAGTTACACAGTAAAAATCTGATCAGGAGAATTAATTCCCAGTAACTAAGCATAATTCTCTCACTGGTCTCCAGTGTGGAAACAGCACAGATCAACGGTTAAATTAGTAGCAATGTTCTTGCAACAGATTACAAAAAACTCACTATGAGCCATTTAGAAATTGACACTTTAAAATTATGGGTTTTTGCAAAGTACTTTACAGTGAATTCTCAAGAGAGAATTCACTGCTGAAAGTGTTTCCACTTTAACAAGTAATTATTTTAGAACCTCGTCTTAAGTTCTCAACATGGAGGAGAGCAAGCACTACCATATAATGACAAAATAAATGCTATTTTGGTAAAAAGTGTATGGGTAATGGATAGTCTTCAATTTAAGCATACAGAGATTTATCTTTATTTCAAGTACTAAAAAGAAAAAAAAAACAAAACAAAAAACAAACCACACCCCACAGCAACAAAACCCACGAAACTTATGTCCCCCAAAATCCTCCCCCCTTCTGGAAGTGGCCATAGGCCTAATATAATGAAAGTATCTTTCCATAACCGTAACAAAAGTTACCTCCGCATCTTCTCCAAAGAAGCGGTATTTGTATCCACATTCCACACACAAAACTGCATCTTTGTACTGTTTCTTCATTTCCATGAATTGAAGTTCCAGTGGAGTGTAAATGCTTTTGGTTCTCTTATTAAGAGTTGTATCTGAAGTATTTTGAGTATTTTCATAAGACTTAAGAGATGCAGAAAACTGACTAAGATCACATCGTAACCCCTCCTGTAAATAAAAGATAGGAAAGGATAGTAAATCAATTTTCCCTTCACAGCTTGACTCACAATGAAAACAGAGATGAAGACAGTCCTTTACAGTAAATAGCCCCAAGAACTGTAGTGAAACTACTGAAATAGGATATACAGAACATAAGTTTATCTGAAATCAAAATGTAATGAAAGCCAAAGATTTTTCATCAATTAGTTGACTTGCTTTACAACAGTCCTCAGCTGAAATTGAATCCCTTTTGTACCTTGAACTCTCAAAAACACAGACCAAGAAACATGCAGGCTGCAAAGGCTTGGCAGTCTAAACCAGCGAGATAAAAATAAGGATAATTTACTACTCCAATTTACAGATGAAAAACTGCAGCACAGAGAGATTAATGATGTTCCAAAAATCCACAGTAAACCAATAAATTAAATGATTCAATGCAAGTCTTAGTTCACTGTGTGAAGCACCAAAAACGTCTTCTCCAGTCTGCCTGTCTACATAAGCTCAGCAAATCTCACCAAATAATTTAAACACAGAAAATATATGTTACAATTTCTAAAACCCTTTGAGTCCACTCTCTCTGCAGTTTATCACTTACAATGACATTATGCAACTTATGCTAGCCAAGCAACTTCAGCTTTACAACTTCGTTTTGTCCTGTAGAGTAAGCAGGGTGATGGATTCAGTCTTTAGAAGCGCAGTGAACTCCTCTGATAAGGTGTGCTTTACTTAGAAAGTTCCTCCTCACATCACAATATCAAATATTGATAAAATCAGTTAAAAATCAAAACAGCACAATTACACAATTGATCAGGTAGTGCTGTGAGTTTTTGTATCTGCAAATAATCCCAGTATACTTCAATTTCCAACAGTTGTCCCATCTACATTGCAAGGAACAAAGTCAACACACTGTGTAAAAGCAATGGTAACTCAGATGAAATACAGAAATAGTCCAGATCATATACTTTGCATCACAGCAATGTACAAAGAACGCAGTCAGAAAACTGTGGGAGGAAATTAAAACAGTGGATGTAAGCTAAAACAAAAACAGTGGGTGAAAACATAGAGCTTAGCTGTATTGTTAACTGTGAACTGCAGAACTCCCAGAATTTCACAGACACCCATTTGACGAGCGGACAGCAGAGCCCACCACAAAGTTGTAGAGTGCCTAGAACTAGAATGGCCCAAGAAGCTTACACATCTCTACCACAAAGTCATCAGACCAAGGATATTCAATCCAAGGTCTTTGCCAGCCCAGCAGCATGACCTTGTCTCATTTTACAGCAAAACCTGTTGTGACCAAGCATGTGAAATAAGGCCACAAAAGAAAGTAAAAGAAGGAAAAACACACATGTAAGTTTAATTGTTGAGATGGTAGTAAATGAGCAGCTCAAGTAATTAAGAAGAAAATTACTCATATAAAAAGGTTGTACATTTTCTGTAACTCTACAGAAAATTCCAAGACACAAACCTAAGATGAGCCATTCCAAGGAAGGCAGGCCAGGCCTTGCTCACCTGATGGCCTGGCCAGCAGACTCAGGCTGTGTCTCACAGAGAAAGATCACAGTAATGCTTTGTCGTGTAGTTCATGTGTCCTGACTACCTGCTGAGTATATTAAGAAATAACTGCTCTTCACTTTTACTTTGCATACACCTTGCTTGAGGAGTCTCTCTGCACATCATTACAGCTGATCTTCCTTGTGATTTTTAAGAAGGGAGTTAACAGCTGTCAATCTCACAGACAATCTGTGATCAACTGGACCGTAACGTGCATCGGAACATATGTATACACAGTGGCAATACTGCTATAAAAAGCACACCAGTGTTAGTGCAATGGAAACCAGATTTGGAATTGGAAAGCATAAACACTGCACCAGCTGATACACAGACGACTAACAAATACACCTGTTCAAAGACAAAGGGAAACCTGAATTCTGCAGCAGAAACAAACACCTTAGGCCCACACCTTGGTGGAAGGAGAGGTGTATGTGCCTTCTCACCACACAGTTCCATCATGCATAGCCTAACATTTTTAACTGACAACCTGTGCCAGGCACACCCTGTCTCCAGTGCTACAGAAGTGAAAGTCACTAAATACTCCCCATGCATGTTTCATGTACACATGTGTGAAACACATACAGTTTATAGTTTCAGCATCTAGAATTAGTTCTCAGTATCTGTGAGATATGTTAAAGTATGATTTGTAGATTAAACCACCAGGGACAACATCTGGTGTCAATCTAACTGGATGAACAAAAAGGTCAAAAATTAAGAAGCTCCAGACCAACAAGGGTGTGAAAAAAAGCGGCAGAGAAGGAATTTGTTTTCTGTGTTGTCCAACTGACCACCCACATAATCTCAATCCCCTACCGCAACAGAAATCTCTTGCCACAAACTATTTGCCTCACTGTTCTTATTTTGATCTCATGTTCACACAACCCAGACCCTCCAGTTTAAGGTCATGACATTCAGATATGGAAGGTCAAATCAACTACACAACATTTCTGACAACCTCCTTCCTTCAAAAATCCAGATGCAAAGCTTTATTAAACAGCATTTGAGTCTCAATGCAAAACCACCACAGTAAGCAGTGAGATGCTCTTTAGTATTTGGATACTTCAAAGTGAGCAAGCTGACCCCCAAAACCAACCAAATAATTATTATTAATTATCCCAACAATTAAAGGAGAAACAAAGTACCATTACACTCTTATCAACTTGTGTCACAGGCCCCACAATGATAATTCTGCATGGAAGCTACCATATCTTCTGCAAATGAAAACAAACAGTGATATCTCTAGTAGTTAGACCTATTAGCAACCAGATTAAGCTACAACTCAGTAATAATCCTAAATCACATTTTTACAAGGAAAGCCTGTTAGGCATTTTACAGCTCATATTAAAACTGATAGAGCCAAAAGAAAACCAAGCAAAGGGTCACAATGAGCATGTATTATTACAGTATTATAGGTTCACTCCCAATCACGAGACAAACCACCAGTGTTTTTGCTCCTTCACTACTGCTTTTTTCAATTATATCACTGAAGAACTCTAAAAAATTCTTCTCACTATGCCAAGAGTTCCAGGAACACATTTGTACAAAGACATTGGGCTACTAAGTACTGCTGCACTATTTCATGACAGAACACAAAACCTCAAAAGAAATCTTATGCCAAAGTTTACTTTAAGCCATAAAAAGTAATCTACACATCAGAGAACCAAAGCTCTACATACCTTCTGAGCAACCTTTGGGCAAGTGTCCCAAGACTGAAGAGGGTTTTTCAATTCTGAACTTCTCCCAGTAACAATGGGACATTTTTCCGAACTCAGAGATTCTTTCTCTTGAAAACTATCCTCCTGGACTCTGTTACACTGCTGGTCTGAATCACTGCAGAATTCTCTCAGTCTGTCTAGAGTTTGCAAACATATACGGGGCTTTTCACACTTCTGAGGCTCTTTGTCAGGAAAAATACACAACAAAAACATATTAGCAACTTATTTTCTAAAACAGAATGCTCATTAGAATGACATCAGTAAGCAGACAATGCAATCATTTTGCTCTGCCTCTCCTCCCTACATTGCTTCTCCTCTACCATTGCAGTATTTCTTCCAGCCTGACAGAAACATGCATGTAACTAGCTTGGTTAACCTCCCTGGAAAATCAACACTTGTCACTTGTATGCTTCCTCATACATGGGAAAAGAAGTACAGTCATTTTCTGGACTACTAACTTGTGGCAAAAGTACAAAATTAGCCAAGAATCCTCCAAGAGGCTTTTTTCAGTGCAGTTTTTAAGCAAACAGTATTGCTAGTTGATGGTGTCTTGATGGTACTTCAAACCATCACACCCACAAAACTGAATATAGTTTGCTCTTTAAAAAAATTAGAGGCTAATTCATTTCAATGGAGTGTAAGAGTAATTAACATTATATTCACCGATTTTCTTCCAGCACCATAATTTGATAAATCCTTGGTTCAAAGCCAGGAGCACAGGCATTTTGAATGTAATTAAGTGGCTGTCATTTCACAGTTAAGAGCACTGCATTGGAACTATTTACTTGGAGGTAGCCTACAGGTATCCCAGTCACAAGGCAGACTCCACAGACCTGTCAGATGTTAGTTATGCTTCAGCCCGAGTCTAAAAGACAGGTTGCTTATCCAACACTGAAAGGGAAGTTGCAGCACTTCTCTCTGGACTTCACTGACTGAACAACCTGTTAAAGCTGAGTCAGCTGAAGGAGATTTGCAGCGTAATTCTGGAGCAGAGCTCAAACACCAAGCTTTTGAGCCACTTAAAGGTGCTTTCACACTATAGCTCACAACAGCTCTTCAGAGATGTATCTTACAATCAAGACATACTTCTTAAAGTATCTGCCAACAGACTTTTTTACATTTGATGATGAAAAACTATTTACTAGGTATAAATGCATGAAGATTTGTTTACAGTCAACTCACTTTTATCCTGAGCCTTCAGTGGGTTACAGATGTCTTCTAGAGTAATTTGTCGTGCTTTGGTCTTCTTTTCACAGGGCTCATCACATCCAGTTGATGTTCTCCTTTTTATGCTAAGTTCAGAAGCCTAAAATATAAATTAAACAAAGAAGTTCAGATACTTTTTCGCTCTGCAACTCTCTATGAAAGACAATAATGCTCCCAAGGATTTCACAGAGATAAAGCAAAATACAAAATTAAGTTAGAATACATGAAATCCTTAAGTATTGTAATGATCTACATTTCTCATTTATAAAATAGTTTGTCTAACATTCAAGGCTACAAGAGGAAGAGAAATAGTGCATTTTGTGGACAATTTGGCTGTTCTGCTTGAAAAGAGCGACCTGCAGCTACCATGGCTTCAAAAGGCAGCTTCCAGATACCTTTGTGGCAGAGAACTGAACCAGCACTTGGCAGACTTTCCCATCATACCACACACTACCACCCTGTGTCTCTTCTTCAAATCCTCACTCCCACAGTCCAGAGCCCTCTTCTTGTCAGACAGCAGCTATTCACCTCTAAGAGGCACTACTTCTTATGGCCCACATCCAATTGATGGTGGACTACTCTCTCCACACCATCCTGGAAGTCTTAATCCAGAGTTAAAATATTCTCCTTAAGTGTCTGTAGACAGCTAGCTAGCATCAACCTGGGTTTGTACAGAATAATTTCAACTACTGCTCTTCAGGTGGATTTTGACACACACACTTTTAACACTTTGTAAACACAAAATTAATGAATTTATATTGTTTCTTCATTGATGTATTCTGTTTAACAGAATGCAAGAAGGATGAAAAAATATAAAAAAGGCAACTTGCAGCTGCAACAATGTATAAGCACTGTCCCATTTTACTTTGCAGATAAACACACAATAGGTGCTTTTAGCAGCTTTCCTTCACATCTCCTAGGGTCATCTCAAATGGTTCAAGTGTATTCCTGGGGAAATTCAATCTCTTTACAACTAAACAGGAACTCCACCCTCAGCAACTAAGCCTATAACATCCACATAACATATCCACATGCACAGCCCACAAGAGTGGCAGAGCATTTACCTCCCAAGGCCATTATTGTGTACCACCAGATTAACACTAATTACGAAGCAGTTTTTCTGCATGGACAGAAAATACTAATTACACTTTTCAAAATATATTTGGACCAAAAATAACCAAAAAGGTTGACTTGAAATACAGGTGAAAAAACCCATACTCCATTCCAGGGTCAGAAAGGGCTAGAAACATTAACTATGGGGAAATTAGAAAATATAAACTCAGAATTAAATCCTGAGAGAAAGCAAGTTTTTCCCACTGGTGACATGGAGGCTGAGGGATCACTGCAGGCTCTCTGGGCCTTGCACCTAACACCAGTCATCTGAGCTCCACCAGCTGGGCCACAAGCTCAACCCATCCTGTGCCAGGAGCCAGAACCTGTGCCAGAAAGTCCAACTCTGCTGCAAGGGGTCGAAGCCACCACGGCACCAGCGAGCATGCCGGTATTGCCAAGCTCGCCATACCAAAGTCAAGCTTCTGCTCGTACAAAATAGGCGTGTTCCCCGAGAGACAAGGTACCGCTGCGCCGTGTCACACAAGGCAAAGATGCTACAGCAGCCGCTGGTCACTGGAAGGCCCGGCCTGTCGGCGGGGCCGCCGCAGGGCGCCTCTTCGTGCAGCAGGGCCGTGGCCAGCTCGGGCCATCCCTTCTGAAAGGACCTTCCGACACGGGGCGATCAGACAGACCCCAGGGCGCTCCGCCACCACCCAAAGGGCTCCCGCAAGGCCCCTGAGGCCCGGCCCGCGCCCATCAGCCGTCCGGAGCCCCCACCGCCGCCCCCACGGGCGCACCGTCTGCTGAGCAGCACCCTGCTGTCCGCCGGTCCCCGCCGCTCCGAAGAACCTGCTCAGCACCAGCTGCTGCCCCCCGCCGCCGCCGCCACGCTCCCGCCGCCGCCCCCGAGGCATGACGATGGCGGACCCCGGGCCGGAGGCCACCGGCACCAGCTTCCTCGCCGGATGCGACGGCGGGCGCTGGGCGGAGCGGCAGAGGAAGCGCCCCTACTCCCAGGTACCCTGCGCTCCTTCCACACTCCCGGAGCCCTCCTGCCTCCGCCGTCACCGCCCCCTCACGCCGCCCCGCCCCTCTCTGCTCCGCTGCTGCGCGCGCTCTCGCTCGCTCCGAAGCCCGGGAGGCGACCGTGAACGGTGGTCATGGTGCGCTCCCTGAACTCCATCGTGGCCGTATGCCAGAACATGGGCATCGGGAAGGACGGCAGCCTGCCCTGGCCGCCGCTGAGGTACGGCGGGTCCGGCGGCGGTTCTTCCCGCCAGGGCAGCGGGCGGACTGCAGCTCCCAGCGTGCAGCGCGGCGGCCCCCAGCCAGCGAGCGGCGCGGAGCCGCGCGGGGCGCGCTGGGAGTTGTGGTCCGGGAAGGAGATGTTCTGCAGGGCGGGAAAGCGCTCGCGGTGACTGTTGGCGGGCTGCCGACCGGGCAATGGCCGCCAGGCTTCTCGGCCGTGCTGGGAAGTCCCGAAGAACTCGGGGAGGCGCGTCCGCAGGCTCCTAGCTCTCGGTTGTCTACCTCATGCGACAGAACCTAGGCCAAAGGTCTCGCGTCAGGCATGGCACCGGGCCGGGTCCTCTCCAGCCGCCGCTCCACTGGCGCCGCCGGCACTTGCGTTATGGAATTGCTTCCAGTTACAGGAACGTACCTTATACCTAAACCTCACTGTTACTCTCTTGTTTTCTTTCCAGGAATGAATACAAGTACTTCCAGCGAATGACGAGCACACCCCGTGTGGAAGGTAACGTCCTGCTTGTTGCTCGGCTGTGCCATTGCTTGCTGAAGTGAGTTTGTGTGGTACCAGTCACGGAGGAGACTGGCAGTTTTACTTTTCCCTGATTAGAAGCCTTGCTTCTGCAAACTGTATGTCCTTTCCTGCTCCCCCCAGCCTCAAAAGTGTTTTACCCCTCTGTAATTACATTATCAGAAGATTGTTTCAGTTGGGCAAAGAAACTTAGGGTTGAATTGGACGTTTGAGGGCTGCAGGTGATTTGTAAGTAAAAAGAATTTCAAAGTCCTGTTTCCCAAACAGAGCAGAAGACTTCACCTCCAATTCCAATTATGGACGTTAAAAATGGAAAGGCTTTTATATTCTGGTTAATCTATCAGCATTTTGGGGGTGGAGCTGTACTAGCTTATCTAACTTGTTTGCTGTAGCTCAGCCTTGGCCATTTGTTCCACCCCTCAGACCCCTGTGACAGTAACTTTGCTTGATTTGCTGAGTGCTCAGCCATCCCAATACACCAGAAAACCATAACCCTGATAGTGTACAGCAGCCATGTTGCAAACCTGTGTGCTACACCTGTACACAGGAGTATGCAACCGTGCTGGTAATGCACAGCAAGAATGTTCAAGCCCAGCGAGACCTTTGCAGCAAAGTAATATTAGAGGCTCTATCAATTTGGTGAGATAAAACCAGTTATTGTGGAGTGGAAAAAAATGTAAAAATCAGCACAAACAAACAGGGAGAGGAATGTAAAAGATTCAAATGGCTAATTTGCTCTGACTGGGCATTTATCACTGCCAGAAGAGACAGGTCTTGCCACATTGTCCCCATTCCTCTTTCATACTGACTTTAGTGCTGCTTTAACATTTCATTAAACCGTTTTAATTTTATTGGCAGCAGACTAGGCTACTGGGTGTCTGCAGGGACTGCCGGTTTAAGATGCTTGGTAAGAGCAGGAAGGAGGCTTTGGGAGAGCAGGAATAGGACCTCTCTGAGCCACACAACAGACTCACTGCATCTGATGGACGTAGCATGGGCAACAAGCAGTATAAGCTGGAGACCACTGTGTAGCAGGACAACTATGACGTAGTTACCATCATGGAAACGTGGTGGGACAACTGTCAGGACTGGAATGCTGTGATGAGTGGATATAAGCTCTTCAGAAGGGATAAACAAGAAAAGAGAGGCGGGAGTGTGGCCCTGTATGTTAGGGAGTTTTTTGAGCGTATAGAACTTGATTTCAATGATGACAAAGTTGGGTGTTTATGGGTAAGGATGAAAAGGAAGGCAAATAAGGGAGATATTATGTTGGGAGTCTGCTACAGACCACCCAACCAAGATGAGCAGGCAGTAGTTTGAAATACTCCATAAAGAGCTGGCTGAAGTCTGGCAATAGCCAGCCCTTGTTCTGGTTGGGGACTTCAACCTACCAAACATCTGCTGGAAATATAACACAGCAGAGAGCAGACAGACTAGGAGGTTTCTCAAGTGTATGGAAGATAACTTCCTGACATAACTGGTAGATGACCCTACCAGGAAGGTGCCTTCCTCAACCTCCTGTTGACAAATAGAGAAGGACTAGTGGGAGGTGTGGTGGTCAGAGGCCGTCTTGGGCTTAGTGATCATGAATTGGTTAAGTTCTCAATTCTTAGTGATGTGAAGAGGGCAGTGAGTAGAGCCTTCACCTTGGATTTCCAGAGGGCAGACTTTGGACTGTTCAGAACACTAGTTGACAGAGTCCCTTGGGAGACAGTCCTGAAGGGCAAAGGGCTCCAGGAAGGCTGGATGCTGTTCAAGAAAGAAATCTTAAAGGCCCAGGAGAGGGCTATCCCCATGTGCTGTAAGATTAAAAGTCGGGGAAAATGTCCAGCCTGGTTGAATAGGGAGCTTTTGATGGGACTTAGGAAGAAAAGGAGGGGTCGCCACTTTTGGAAGACAGGTCAGGCAACTTAGGAGGAGTACAGAGATCTTGTCAGGTTCTACAGAGAGAAAATTAGGAAGGCAAAAGCCCAGCTGGAACTCAACTTGGCCACTGACATAAAGGATAACAAAAAAAGTTTCTAAAAGTACATCAACAATAAAGGGAGAACCAGGGACAATCTCCATCCCTTACTGGATGTGAGGGGGAACACTGCAACCAAGGACGAAGAAAAGGCTGAGATACTTAATGTTGTCTTTGCCTCTGTCTTTAATGCACAGACCAACTGCTCCCAGGGGGTTCAGCCTCCTGAGCTTGAAGGATGAAGAACAGTGCAACCCCCCCCCCGTAATCCAGAAAGAGTAGTTAATGATCTGCTTCTGCACCTGGACACTCCTAAGTCCATGGGGCCAGATGGCATTCACCCAAGGGTACTTAGGGAGCTGTCAGGAGAGCTCACCAAGCCTCTCTCCATCATTTTTCAACAACCCTGGTCAACAGGGGAGGTACCAGATGACTGGAGGGTGGCTGATGTGACACCTATCTA
>JANIJG010000778.1:0-26295 GCA_024611175.1 Megaceryle torquata | reverse complement strand
CCTTCCTTCCTTCCTTCCTTCCTTCCTTCCTTCCTTCCTTCCTTCCTTCCTTCCTTCCTTCCTTCTTTCCTTCTTTCCTTCCCTCTCCCCTCCTGCTTGCAACTCAGACTTTGGACCATAAAAGACACATGTCACTTTACCTTTATTACACATAAAAAAAAGTTACCAGTTGATGCACAGACCTTCCTCTGTGCTGTGCAGAATTAGCCAGACCCTGCAGCATGTTTAGACTTCTATGTAATTAAAATTGAAAGCCATTAGCATAGTTCCGGGGTATCAAGGGGCCACATCCCGAACCCCAGTGTGTCCTAGCACAAAGATGCTGTGTCTCCCAGTCGATGGCATGATGCCTGCCCCAAGCCCTGTGAGTAAACCAGGACATCTCCTGGCCATAGGGAGGGTTGTGAGAGCAGCCAGGGCAGTGTCAGGAAAAGAACAGTGACAATTCACTGCTGCACTGCTGAGATTGAGCACAGACGCAGAATGTGTTTTTGAAGGCACCAAGAGCCATCAGGTGTGTCTGGCACAGCACTCGCCCTGCTTTCTCCTGGCCATGGAGGGAGGTGACAGCAGATCTTCTAGGTCCAAGCATCTTTTCTTGATGGGTACAGCATTGTAAGTTTTAGCAAAGTCCCTGCCTTTTCTCTTTTTATTGGAGAATCATACTAAAAAATCCCTTTTTGTTTCTCTCCCTGCTGCCTGCCCATGTCCTTTTCCATGTTTCCTATCAGAAATCCACTGTTTGCAAGTTGTGTTCAAGGGGTGCAAGGCTGGCATGAGAACAACATTGGATCAATGCTGATGCAAAAGGTGTCAGAGCAGCTAAATGAGCTGGGGAAAGGCTGCAAATGAAATCAGCAAAGTGCATCTGTTTTGTTCAGTCACCTCTTTGAAAGCAAGAAGCAAGCTGGAGTGGATTTTGCTTCATCTGGATATGAACTTGCCAGGGCTTGCCCAGCTTTTGGAAACACTGGCTGCAATTTTCCATCATAACACAGAAGGAGAAAGGGGAAAAACCACAAACTGTGTGATTTATGAGATGCTTCTCTTGGATATTTCCATTTGAGATCTGAAATTACCAAGTAATGTAGAAACCCAGAATTGCTGCTCCAACTACTCCCATTAAGTGTGCTTTTGCTATGATTTTTTCATGCAAGTACAGCCTCTCCTCCCCTGTGCCAGCAGTCTCTAGAACTGGATCTGACCACAGCTGCCTCTGGCTGTGCCTCTTGACCAGTAGCAGATTGGTTTGTGACTCACAATGGCCAGTGCATTTGCAAGAGATGATGAAAGAAAATGTTCAGGTGGGTTTTGCATCCTTAAAGTTTTTGAAGTCCAAAATCCAAATTTCTTAACTTACTGAAAATAATTTTGTCTAGTTAATGACAGCTAATGGAGCTGAGCCCATCTGCACACATTGAGGACTCTTGGCCAGTCTCTTTACAGCTTAGCAGGACCTGAAACACATCTGTTGAACAAAGGATGTACTGGAGATGAACCTTTTCTACTCTGGCAAGTAGGTCCTTGCAAGTCTCAGGCTTTTCCTGAGCAACAGAGTCTTGGCAAGTGATATTGTGGTACATGTGTGTTGGTGCAGGGATGACCAGAGAGCTTTGTCCAGCTCCCCCATTTCTCCTTGCATTGCTTCTGCTGAGGGCCTGGGCTTGGACCAGTCTTGTAATGTGGTTTTCCCAGTCTCTCTGGAGGAGATTGCAGTTTGATCCTGGAGATGTCCCTGCTCACCAGCCCTTCTCTGGTTGTCACTAGATTCAGTTGGGTTTTTCCAGAGCTCCCATTTGGCCTCATCAAAGGAAAAACAGAGCCTGCCAGGCATGCACCATCAGGAAGGCTACAGTCCCCAGTGCGGTTCAGAATGTTACCGGCTTCAGCAGAGAAGAAAAACAGACTAAAGAATTCCAAACTGCAGCAGTGACTGAGTTTGGGCATGTGTGGCGGACAGGCAGAGAGCACAGTTACTGCTGTGACTCCTGTATGTCCTTCACTCAGCACCCAATGCACAGCCTTATCCCACACCTATGTGACCAAAGAGGCTTATTGGGGTAATGAAAAGTCGCTGGAATAGGGAGAAGGGAATACAGTGAGGCTGGTTTGGGATAGGCTGGAGACACTACAGCATCTGCTGGAGGTTCAGCCCAAGACATGATCCCCAGAGAAGGTCTCGCTTGCAGGCTCTGGGTGATGGGTTGGCATGGGATCTCAAGTCCTCTATTTCCAGAGTTCCAGAGGCTAGGGAAGCCTGGGATGACCAGCACAGGAGCAGAAAAGCCCTTGTGAGATCTCTACAAGGTGTGCGACCCACCATCTCTCCTCCAAGGAGAGTTGAAGGAGCGGGCTGATGGTTGTGCTGCTTGGCAGATCCGCAAGCCAGAGCAGAGCTGTGTTTGGAAGGAGCAGTGGTGGTGGTAAACTCATAGGAATTGGATTTTAAAGGCAAGTCCGAAGTTCAAAAGTAAGCTGCTATTTGAATAGAATATCCTCTTTGCAGCCAATTAGCAAGACTGTGAAAGCAACAGGAGTATCTCATGTTTTGACAGTGTTAATAGGGCACAGAAACTAAACGGTGAGGATTGAACACACCACCCATGCAAGCTGCTGCTCCAGCATCAGCTATCCAGTGATGAGCCAAGATGCTGGTGGTCCCAGCAGTGCAGCAGATCATAGCCTGTCTGACAGAGCCAGCATCTCTGCCCTGCCCTTCCTTGCCCTGCCCTGACCTGCCTGCTGGGGTGGTGCCAGCAGGAGGAAACCACACATTTTTGGTCAGCCTCAATCAGAGCTATTTTGTATGTAAGGGTCTGTGTTTATACCACCTGGTCCGCTATTTTTCTTTTGGGGTTCAAGATTTTCTTGGGTGAAAGAGTCTGGTTTGGGCTGTTTCTGCTGCTGAGCAGGCCAGCATAACAGGGATGCCCTGACTGTCTGGCTGTGCTCCCTTAAACAGATGAGCTTGCAGCTGTTTCACTCTCCCAGCAGAGTGAATCAATGGCTCTGATTCCAAATTCATTTAGCAAACTTGGTCTTTGGAGAGTCAGACAGACCTGGCACAGAATCCAGGGCACAGCCGAGACAGGGCAGAAGGTAAGGGAAACACTTCCCAAGGGAGGTGTTCCCTTCATGCAGGGCAAGGGATGTTCCATTGTCCTGAAGATGCAAGAAAGGGGTCCTCAAGAAATTTCTCCTGGGTCTATGAAACACTGAACATCCCAGAGAGACAGATTTTGCTTCTCTCCTGACTAATGAACAGCAAGAGACTCCATGTCTGGGGCTCACTTATACACAGAGTCCCCCTGGGATCTACTCATATTAAGAGCATCTTGGTGTAATCCCCTCATGGTTTTCTTGTCAAAAGAGGTTGATCTGATACTGCAGTGCAAATGTATCCATTGGTATGGGGCTACAGGAGCCTCTTGTCCCAGCTAAGGCAAGAGGAGGGTCTCCAGGCACTTGCCACATGTGGTATGAACAGAAGCAAGTAAGATCTGACCACTTTTCATTTGGCACCTAAGGACAGTGGAGACCCCATCCCTGAGTGACCTCCAGACCTTTCTGCCCCACTGATGATACATGTGTCCTCTTCCTGGGATACTTCCTGGACAGCAGTGAATGACCAAGCCTGTGGCTTTGGAGATGGCACCAAAAAGGTACCTCTGGTCCTCCGCAGCCTCGGCACCATCCTACGTGGCTAATACAGCCCTTGCTCCAGGCACTGCCATCACATCTCTTCTCCCTGCTCCACAGTCAAATTAATGAGGAGCAGCAGTGCAGGCAGATTGTGAGCAAGCAGGGAGGGGGTGGCGGGGGAAGGTGGAGGGGGGACGCTCTCGGTGACTCACTGTCCCACTCCCGGAGCAGGGAGAGGGTTTTCTGTTTTGGTGGTGAATGCTGAAAGCACCTCCCTCCCTCCCTCCCTCCCTCCGTCCCTCCCTCCCTCTTCCCCCAAGCCAAAAAAAACCTGTGACAGCTTGATTTAGGGCTGGATAATGAGGCAATTGTAAGGAGGATGGGTACAGCAGAGGCTTGTGCTTGCCAAATCGTTCGGCTTAATTGATCAAATATTTTTATGCATCGTTTATTCTTTTAAGGCAACTGTAAGCCTCTTCTCCTGCTGCACTGAAATGAAAAGAGCTGGGCTGGAAATCACCCAGGTTGAACCTGAGTGTGACAGAGAGGGGCGGGTGGCTGCTCAGGACCTCCTTGGCCACCCAGGACTTGTTTGGCTGACAGTGCTGCTGTCTCTGTTGCCTGCACCAAGTGGAGGGTGGGTGAGTGGATCTGGCCTCTCCAGGGCTCCCCAGGACAAGAAGCAGGCAGGAGCACAACTTCAGGCAGCATCCATCCAGCTGGACCTGTCCTGAAGGCCTGGCCGGAGTGTGGGTACAGCCATGTGTGCCACCCGGGCTGTGACTGTCCTTCCCTGGGGCTGGCTGTGGCCCTGAGCGCCAGGGCAGCGTGCCACACGGGGGCTGTCCCTGCCGTTTGCAGTGTGAAGGGAAACAGCCATCGAGCCAAGACAGACACGTAAGTAATTGCCAGGAAATGTTTCCCCCATGCAGTTAAGTCGCTGTAATCACTAAATCCCTCAATCAGAGCTGGATCTGTTAATCTACAAAGAAGGACAAACCAAATCCATTCCTTGTTGGCTTTTCTCTCTTACCAGAGGATGCCAGTGGCAGGACAGGGGGAGCACACTGCTCTCACTCCAGCCTCCTCCCTCGGACATCGCGGCTCCTGGGTGCCGGCTTCAGCCACCTGAACCTCCCATGTCCCCTACAACCCTTTCTTGCCTGGGTTCGGGCTGGCTGTCACGGTGCTGGGGGTCCCCTTGCCCACCCAGGCTTTAACAGAGCGTATTTGGCACCATGGAGAAAAGACACAGCTTGAATGGGCTATCTGACCCCCGGGAGGCTGTGCCGAGAGGCTGTGGGTCATCGGGGGAGAAAGGAACGAATCTCAGGGCAGGCAGGAGCAGCACTGTTCCTGCCCGCAGCGAGGTCCCCGAGCTACAGCATTTGTCTGGTTTCTCAAAGCTCAACCCACGAGCTGCCTCTAGCGGCACCGGAGCCGCCTCGGGTCTGATGCGGGGCTCCAGGCGAGCAGGTCCTTCCCAGCCCTGTCTTGGGAGATTCCTGCCTGGCTGAGATGCGCCCCATCACCCGACAACCGTCTGGGGCTGCACGGGAGGGATCCTACAGCCTTCCATCCTATTCACCACCTGCTTCTCTGTCTGTGTTGACCTGTTCCCAGAATGGTACTGCCCCTCCTTCCTACCAGTGCCACAGTCAGCCCAAATCCTGTCTCTGATCTCAGCTGCCGGCTCTTGATGTCTGGAGTCAGCTTGGCATGTAAAAACCTTGACCTGGGCTCCCAGCCTTGGGCTGCTGAGATAATACTGGTAGCAAAGATAAGCCCAGCACTTTGCTGTGTCACTTCAAGGACAGTTTGATGGGAAACAAATTGTGGGGGCTCGCAGGCAGGGAAAGATCAGCAGGGCAGGCTGGCCAATGATAAGACATGTGGACCAGATTTGTGCTTCTTTCCAGGGATGGCTTCCCTGGTGCACAGAAAAATTTCAGGTATTGAAGTGAATTGTCCTGCCCCATTGGCCCCATGCCTGGTACATCCCTGGGGTTGTGCTCAGCTCTCAGCACTGTCCCATTCACTACCCTGATTGTGTCCTGGCCTTCCTCTAAAGTCGCCTTTCCAGGCCTGGGGATGCTGGACATGCTCTGGATGAGAGCTAAGAAATGGGGCAGCTTATTGATACAACATATCCCAAGATGCTATTTTGGACTCTCCAAACCTTCAGATTCTGTTTTCTCTTATTCAACCCCCCCGCCATGACAAACCTTCACCAATTGCCCTCTTCACCTAGAGAACTAGCAGACAGAAAATGTCATGAACTTTTTGGAGCTCTCCCTTAGTTGGCCAAGGCCAGGTGAGCTCCACCAGCATCCATGTGAAGCAGAGGTCTCTTCTCTCCCAGATGCAGCTCTGCACTTTTCCCTTTGTTGAGAGCAAGTTGAGTGACCTCAGATATACTTGATCACACAGTATGCTCCTCTATACTCATGTGCTCCAGGGATGAGCAGATAGACTATGAAGCTTCAGAAGAAGGCTGAAAATTCTGGAGACATCTATAATGAGATACAGATGAAGAGAAAGGGAAGAAAACAATAAGATGGAGGTGAATTGACAGCTGGGGCTGAGACTCCCGGCCCAAATTTGAACGAGAAAGAAGCCTGGTCTGTGCTCCTTGCTGACATTCAAGGAGGACACTGTGGCTGAGGCGTGTCAGGAAGAATTGCCATTCTTTATGACCAGTAATGGTATTTGCAGCTCTGTATTTAAGGATACAGATGATAAAGGTAATCAAACTGTCAGGGACAAAGACAGATGGAGAACCCACTGGAGCTAGCAAGGATTCCCTGCTTTCAGTTAACAGCTGTGATATATATTTCATTCGCACCTACAGACTCAGAGTAAGGAGCAGGGCAGCAGTGCTTTACAAAAACACTGTAGGGGGGAGTACAACAGACACTGAATTTATCTGTGCTGAGCTTTTAGACCTGTTTATGCCTTCTTTAGGCATCACCATGAAATATCGCAGCTCCTTACAGAAAATATTTTGATGAGCAGAATTCCCTGAGGAGATAACAACCAGTAGCTTAACTTCCTGAAGCCAGATGCATCCTGACAACCAGTGACTCCCCTTTCTCTTCTTTTTCTGCTCCCACACAAGGTTTTGACAAAGTCCTGGCAGCAGGCACCGCAATCCTTATGATCTATCCAGGCTATGAAGTACACAGTTCTTTCAGAAGGCTGCAAGAGCAGTGTCAGGGATGAAGGAAGGGGAGGGAGGTGCAAGGACTCCCCAGCTGCATAGCCACTGACCTTGACCTGCCAGCAAGGCCCATAACTCAGATCTCTGATGGCTGTGGATCTCTAGCTGTATATCGGGGACCTCTCTTGCTATTCTCCAAACTCTCCCTTTGTCATTATTCTGACATCCCTCCTTTCTTCTACTGTCAGATGTCTCTTTTCTCATCTTACCTTTGTATAGTGTCACGTTGGCAGCAGGGACAGCCAGCAGCCTTACTTTCTTTGTAACACAAAATCATTCAACACGGTGCTGTGCCTGCACTGATACTGTATCCATGCAACCTGTGTTTCAAGGATCATGTTTGTTTTACTTCTGTGGATTAAAAAAAAAAAAACCAAACAGTATGAAAACAGGCTTAGTAAGAAGAGTTCTAGAAGCTAATTAGTTTCAACATTGAAAGGGCCACTGCCCAGCAGCCAAAAATCATTGTGTTTGAATGGTGAATTAAGTCAGCCAAGCAATAAATCTGAGCAACAAAACAGTCCCTTTAGCTCAGAGGAATTCTCTTTCCTCAAAACACTGATAAATTGCTTTTTCCAAGAGCCCACGAGGTCATCAAATTAATAAAGCATTTCAAGTAATGTCTGGAAGTGAAGTGACATCCTGCTGCAAGAGATTTGCTGTTAAACCCAGCTCTCCATAACAGAGTGTGATGTGTAAAGGATTTCCAAAGCAAACCCAGTGTCTTATCTAGGGCAGTTGTACAAAATTCTTCATGTTTGTTCTAGTCCATTATCATCCTCCCTAGTCATTTTAGAATTGAGCTTAAGAAAAGCTCACAAAAGACAAAAAAGAAAGAAAAATTAAAACTTTGGATTCTCCTATTGATCAGGCAAGATACTTGGAAGGGAAGTGAAGAGAAGCACCATGGAGGAAAAGTGAAATGTTCAAAAGCTCTTGAGATAATGTCGGGACATGCCTGTGTGCTTTGTAGTGGCTGCTTTCCATCCACCACCACCTATATGCATGAAGCTATTGCAAGAACTGCACCCAAATGGCTGCACCCAAAATACTGGATTTATTTGTTTGACAAGAAAAGGGGAAGGGACTGTTAGCTGTCAGCATGCAAATGTCAGGGACATTTGGATGATCCAGCACAGTTAAAAAGCAGGAAGGTCCCATGTGTAAGAAGCAACACTCAGACATCCAGGAATTAGTTAAAGGAGTTCGTCTTTCAGTTAAATTCTGCAGGCTTAGCCTGAACACAGAGTGACCTCTCCAGACACACCAAGAGCATAAAGCCAAATATAGCCCTGCTTTATGTTGCCCTCTGATTCCTTTCCTGCATGTTTGGGGTGGCCCTGATTTGGGCTGAGATGTAGCAGCAGTAGGCATGTATAGGATAAGATGGGTGATGAATTTAGAGATGCTTGGGGACAGGTATTTTCCTAATGGAAATTCTTTCCAGTGATTGGGGTAGTTTATCAGAGGAACAGTTTGCCTGGGAGATGTGACATCTCTGCCAGTGGCTGTTTCTAAGACAGAATGGACATCTGTGGCTGAGAGCATGCCCTGGGTGGCCTCTCATGTCTCCTTCTAACCCAGGGCTGTTCTCAGTGCCCTGATCTTTAGAGGAAGTAGCATGGGGCACAATTTTCACTTTCAGCTCTTGCAGATGGCCCATAACAGGCCTTATACCAAAGGCAGAGAGAAGGAAAAGCAAGAGGAACTCCAGCTAGCTCTCTCCAACTACTTTGCTGGAAGTTTGTGTGATGGCAGTCTCTTCCTTAAACTTAAAGCTGAATACTTCCCCTCACTTCCCGCTGAAATGGCTTTCTGCAAGTTTGTTACACTTGGAATGATTTAATATGAAATATATATTTAATAATATGGTAGCACCAAGAGGCACTGAATAGGACAGTCATAAAAAAGAGCTAGCAATAGCCTCTGCAATATTGTACCCACTGGGTACTGTTCTTAATGAAATCCTACCCCAGGTTTCATCTTCCTTTGATTTACTTAGAGTACAAGCCTCTTGAGACAGTCTCTAGTATGTGTATACACGCCAGAGCTCTGCCCTCTGAATACCATCACGATACACTGCTCACAATTACAGCGGTGCCATCTTCGGCACACGCCTGTGCCATGGACAGCTCATCTTCGAGGGGCTGTGCTCATCACTCTTCCAACGGCTGACAGACAAACCTGGCAGCACACACGCCACAATGACTTCCAGCCTCTTCGTGGTCTCATTGACATGCAGCAGAAACCCTAGATACCATATGGAACGTGGAGGCAGATGGATGGACATATGTATAATCTGTGTGCATCTCTGCTGATATAAATGTCCCAGCACAGGCATTAACTCTCAAGTATATGGTTTACATTTGGGGCACAAGAGAATTTTTCTCCCATAAAATAAATAAAACACGTTCTGAGCATCTTGGGATGAAGCCATTCTAATCCTTTTCTTCTTTCCAATGGAAAATGATTGCATATTCAGAGCACTGTGCAAACAATTAATTAGCCTAATGAAAATGAAAGGCCTAATTGCTCAGTATTATTATGATCATTGGCAGCCAGGCGTGACCAAAGAATAGGCACTATCTTACCAGGGTTAAAATGCAACTTTCTGTCTTTTTTGATACTTAAACATCTAACAAAACTTTTTTTTTTTTTTTGAGCAGTGGTGTAATTCTCACTTCCACACACAAAAAAGCTGGCAGGATTTGGAGACATCTGAATGAGCTAAATATGAAAATTAAGAGGAGAGAGCCCCAGCTGGTGTGAAATGACCTGGCTGAACTGAAGTCAATAAAGCTGTAACTTGCCTGAGGTGAATGACATGGTGGTATCTCCACTGACTGTCACCAGTAGGAGACTTGACTCAAGAGAGTGCTGCAACATTAAAAAAATACTGGATTTTTTAAGGAGCACAGCTAAAATTAAAGTACAATCATCCTCATGCAGCTCCCTTTTCAGTTGTTGTTATCCAACTGGAAAAGTGCTTTAAATTCATGCAGATTAATTTGTTCACTGTGGATAGGATCATGCCAAGTCAGGTTACAAGAGCTTTATGAAACCATTACCATTCATGCATATCTCACAACATGGAGATAGAAAGCAGGTGCTGACTGAACATGGACCTAGCCTGAGGAGTATGGGTCCAATAATTCTTCCTTTAAGCAGCTGATTCTCATAGAAAAATCCCCAAGATTCAGCTTTAATAATACTATCTGCCTTGTGCAGAGACTGGTAACCAAAGACTATTCTTTAAACACAATGCAAGTCAAGCCTGCTCTCATTTGTACTTGCACAACCCCAGTGACCATATTATGAACAGTTTCTCAGCAAGATGGGTATTTGGTGTTTGGGGTGGGGGGATTGCAGTTTAAACTTAACTTGGGCTGCACTTACTCTGTGCTCCAGGATGGCACCCCAGAGCCACACAACTTGCCCATACAGAAGACATCCATTATCACACAGTACTCATGGGAAATAGAGCTTCCCACTGTAAACTGGGGATAGGCAAGTGCCTCACTTAGGGGCTTGGGATCATCCCCTGGAAGAATTTAATACTCTGAATTGATTGCAAAGGTATCAGGGACCAAAACCTGGACACCAGAATGAGGTGGAATGGTCCCCTCCCTCCCACTGTCACTATGCTTAGCACTGTACTCCAGGGTTGTTATTCCCTCCCTGTGTAATTTAATAAACTGCTGGCTAGCCAGGAGCAAGGGTGAAGTCAGACCTACATCTCCTCCAGCTCTAGGGATGCAACCCACACCCTTCCCTCGGTGTAGGAGTGAAAACTTCTTTATGCCATCTCAGCAACTCACTCAAAAGGCAGCAACGCAGACTTGGTCATTTGAAGGCTTTAAGCGCTCTGCATTGATGATGTGTTGCCTTTTATGGGGTAATCTGTGTCCTAATATACTGGGTTTTGTGGAGGATTAAAAAAAAAAAAAGAGGTAATATGGAATAGTAAAATCCTGTGAAAAAGGTAAGAACAGAAAATGCAGGTTGGTTGAAGGTCACTGCACTTCACAATCTCCCTTTAGCTTGCTAAGTGAAATGACAGAACACATGGGCTTCCTGAATACAGTTCAGGGCTGTAACCGTTTGTTTATGCAGCTGGCAACCATTATTACAGATGCTGCTGAGGACTTTTGAGACATAAAAATATGACAGACCCACAGACGTCATACCAGGATTGATCTATTGGATGACTAAATATCCCAGCTACCTTTGTCAGGCTGGCTAACAACGTTCTGCTTAGTTGAACACAGCTGCTCTTTAAACTCAGATAGACCAGGCACTTGTCACCCCTTACTGATAAAAAGACAACCCTAACAAAACGAGGCTTTTGTTTTTAATTTATTTTGCAAATCTACCAATTCACTTTATGAAAGTATGAAATCCTGTGTGGTTACATCGAACACTTACATTACAATCCAGGTAATACAAATTATCACTACAAAGTTAGTTTAAGGTACTCTTGGATAACAAGTAGATTTAACATTATTGAAAATAAAAATAAGTCAGAAGAGAAAAACAGCCTTGTGATTGTCAAAGTATTTAGTTTAAAGCAAGGAAACCAGTGTAGACTCTCCCTGTCTTACAAGGAGTTAAGAGAGAAACACTGATGTTTACATCATCTTTCAATGTTAATGTTCAGTTAGATGCATCCAACAAATTTAAGTGCACACATCTACTCAGGATAAGAAGGATCATTCAGAAATTGTCTGGAAACCAGTGTCAGGTTTCACTGTCCTTTGCTTTCATATGCATAAAAACCCTGTAATATTGTTTGTAAAATACAGTAGAGCTTCAAATCAGCTCTAAATTAATTCAGTGAGAGTAGGATCACTTCCTACATTTAGTAAGTGCTCCTGATTTACTGAAATCCTTACAAAACAGACTCCTTCCCAGGAATGAAATTAATTTAGCAAACAAAATACTGTAATATTTCAGCAATAGTCTTAGCTTTACTATCCAGCAATTGACACTGCAACTGCATTTCTCAGCACCTTTATGCATGATTATTCTTTCCTCTCCACCAGCAACAGGACACATGAAGACACCAAGGAAGTGCGCTTTGTAAGGACTTGAAGCTATGTAAATAAAGTATAAAAATCAAAAAAACAGATTGAATTAATTTAGAAACTTCTCTCCTGACGCCATCTGACACACCTCTAGAGTCATTCTGCTGCCTGCAAGCTGCCACTTCTGGTGAGACGTTTGTCAATCACAATCACATAGCTGCTTCTTAGGTAGTAATCAAATGGAGCTTTGATTTTGTAGCTGCATCTCTACAACACCTATGTAGTTTTGGGGCGTAACGTCCAAAATGCTACTGCCACATATAATGCAACAGCTTTGCAGAAGCAAGGGGAGCTGTTTACGAGGAAAAAAAGGCAGGTTCAGATACAATCCTGATGGCCTGTGGCACAAAGAAGATTAAAACAGTTCATTCTCTCTTGTAGCCTTTACCTCTTTCAACTAGGACATCCAGAATGGTGCAATCCCTCCAATCTCCACTCATGCATATGCAACAAACCTGCAGAGCTTGTTAATAGTACAAAAAGAAAGCCAGCAGCATCTTAACGAGGCTTCTAAGAGAACTAGTCATTTATCCACAAGAGTATCTTTTATCACTGATCACCTCAAAAAACATAAAGAAACCAGATAGGTTACACAGAACTATACACTTTCCACCTGGACATAAAGTGCCATCAAGAAGCAAAGAAGAAGTTACTGTTGAGGGCAGTAGCTATTATAAGTGTCTACAGAAGGCTTTATTCCCCTGAAGCAGATCAATACAGTCTTGGAAATGGTACCAAACTGGTGGGAACACTAACCAAGGCTATCAATTTCCTTCCTTCCTGACAAACACCATTCTTGCCCAACACGCCAAAGTCAACTAGGCTGCACTTACTGGTGGCTGACTGCAGAACTTTCCCCAGAAGGTAGATTAAAATGGTAATAGATGCTTCAGTTTCCCATTCTCTGATATGATAAGAAAAATATAATCTGTTCGGGCCCTTTGTTATGAGCATGCCATTACAACAGACGGCCCCTCTCTGTTATTACCACCGTGCCTGCTTGTTTTCTGTATCTACTCATGTAAATGTAATGTCAAATCCTCTTAAAAATCCTGAGCAGCTGTCCAGAATCACTTTTTCAACTGACATTTCTGTAATAATAAGGAAAGAAAAAAAGAGTTGTGGGAAATTAAACGGTGCTCCTGTTGCCAAGTTGTTAAAATTATATGGCAATATGCTTCCAGTAGTTGTAAGAAATTAATTTGTGAAGTGCTTACAAGTCTTACATCTACTAAATCTCAACAGGATATGAAATGCTATTTAAGTGATACAACTTACAAATGTTAACGAGAAAAAAAAAATTAGCACCAAAGAGTGAAAGAAGAAGCTAGATTCTTGTCTGTGCTCTGATTCCTGGAGGCTGGAATGAAGTACTTATGTGTGTACATATGGTCAGCACCTGCACCTCTGCCTTCTGCCACTTCTTTTCAGCAGATGAGACAGGGCACGTTTGATGAGTTACTCTGCTCCTGTAGAGCTCAGCCAGCCCCTCTGTTAACCACTGTCTCTTCAACTGCTTTCTCAAAGCACTAGCCAGAGGAGCAAGTGCTGCTACTCTTCACCTCCTTTATCACATTGTTCAGAAAGAAGTGCCCGAGACACCTGATCTGTGGATGGATTAATTTTTACATTATGCCATGACATATTACTGTTATTCTTTCCTCAAAACAATGTCAAATGCAATATAAAACTTTGGATTTTCTATAGTGAGTGAAATCAGCAAAGTCAAAAACCAGACAGTGCTGGCAGTGCTCTTCCTGCTCCATTTTGTAAGACAGAACCAGGGTAAGGCGCTTTGGCAATCAGCACCAAGTTTAAGCAACAAGCTTTTCAACAACAGTTCTCTCTCCACACACTAGAGTACGCCCGAGTTTTTTGCAGATGCATGAAAAACAGAGACCCCCTGGCTGTTCTCTAAGCTGCTTTGAAACTACAACAATTCGTTTAATCCAGCAGCAGATCCTGGTACTATTCTTTTCCCAAGTACAGTACATTTTGATAGCAACATAGAATCACACGACACAAAACAGATTTGTTCAAGCTCACCATGGTTCTGATGGGCTACACGCACCAAGAGGCAATTCAAAAAGAGAACACAGCTCAATTCATCAAGACAACAACACTGACTCAAAAGAATTTTGGCTCCATTTTGTGATGGAAGAAAGAGTTCACAAAGGAAAAGATCTTATTGCAAGTTGTACTGCTCAGCTTGGCCACTTTTAATACAGATCAGAAGTATCAGAAGCTACCAAGGAGCTAAGGACCAATTATTCCTGTTCTGCAAATATTTTAAGTATAGAAAGCTTGCTTTAAAAAGAAAAGCCACTGCACAATATTCCAAATGGCCTCCTCTAACTGACTTGAAATCATTAGATCAACACTGCCAGAAAATACAGATGTCAGTAGCAGTTCTGGCATCTTGCAAATTGGACAACTGTTGTGCACTTGGGACTGAGGCAGCTGGTTTGCAGACCCCCTTCTCACAGTATCCTGGGGTCGTCTGTGCTTCCTTCACAACAGCATATTGCTGGACTCAGCAGGTGCCTTCCTCAGAAGGTGCAAACTGGCAGCTGTCATGAGAAACAGTGTCAATGCTCTGCACTTCTGACTGCAGGTGAATGGACACCTGAACGGCGATCTCTTGACCTTGCTCATTCATGGACCCGTCATCTGAATCCCCAGCTGGTGAATCGCTGCGCTTGATCTCTGGGTTGATGGGGTATATTGCAGCTTGGGTACCACAGGCTTGAGTCTGTTTTGACTCCTCACCAACTTCATCAGGATCATCAACTCGCACGGCCTCAAAGATCTCCTCCATAAACGCCCTGCAGTTAAGGATCAGAGGTGGAAGGGGAATGCTTCTGGCAAGCTCTTCAATGTACCGAGCAAACTCCATGGTCTTAAACTGAGTGACTTTGGCCAACTCTAGCGTTTTAGCAGATGTAATGATAGGGATACGCTTGGCTATCTCAAAAGCCTTCTGAAGCTTCTCAGCCCCTTCCGTCCTGAAGAACTCATTGATAGCCTTCTCTGTTTTGCGGAGGTGACTGCTCATCATGCACAGACGGGTTATGTTTAAAATGAGGGTGATAGCAAAGGCAACGAGGCACACAATCATGTAGTAGATACTCATGTCCCCTGAGGTGAAGATAACCCTCAGGGTGACCGTGTAATACAAAGTGTCATTATGATTAACAACCGCACACGTGTATCGTCCCCGGTCAGCAAAGTTGACTTTTGTGATGTTGAGTGAGTTACCAGCAATCCTCCACCGGCCACCTGGAAGTTCAAAAGAAATAAACCAAGCTAATGAAACAAAAATCACTGGATAAACTAGACACATGCTGTTTGCTTCATCAACAGGAGATAGAGCTTGGAAGTAAGCAGTCCATTTCTAGTGTAATACCAACAGTATATCAAGGACTGAAATTTCTTTTTTGTGCCTGCAGTCCAGAAAACTTTAACCCAGTTACCAATCCTATTGCTTAATAGCAAATTACTCTGCACTCCTTGCTACTCTGGTTTTAATCCTGCCTCTCATGTGCACTTTCCTGTGTGCTTTTGGACTGCAAGCTCTTTCTGACAGGGAACCCCTTCTTAACTAGTGCTTCTTACCCACTGTGTTACACTATGATGAAAGACTGTCCTCTATAAAGTCTAATTTTTCATACATTTGGAGTCAAAAGCCAAGTGACACACAAAAAAGATCAGTCTGTAATGGTTCCGCTGGCAAAAGAAGCCAGGATTTTCTCGAGACAGTTTTCTGCTGAGCAGGCAGTGCTGATACACAAAACCCGTGGAAAAAGAAATCAATACAAGCAGCTAGCTTTATACTGAATTTCCTGTGTGTTTACCACTTGAGGGGAAAACTGTTTTCATAACTCATTCTTCTAATTACTCTACTTTGAACTAATCTCCAGATGGCATTTTAACTACAAAGAGGTTAGTGAATACTTAAGGAAGAAAGATGGTCTCCAAGAAGATCCTATCAATTAGCTTGATGACCTTCATTAATACTAATAGAGAAAACTACATGCATCTCTAAAAGACTTTCTTTTTTTTTAAATTAAAAACTACAGGGACAGAACTATAAGAGACGATGTCTAGGAAAATATATTATCCCTCTGTACAAAAGGGTTAAGCAGCATGTATTTAATCATTGGCCATTACAAATTGTGCTAGTTTCCACAGTCTTACTGGTGTATAAACCAGAAAATAAATGTAGTAAGTTACCCCATGCTTTAAAAAAATCCTGTAACAAAATTAAAGCCCTAATTACCAGCTGGTAAAGGTCACAAGTTGTGGAAAATTGTTTAATGACAGTTAGTATCTGGAAGGATGCAGATTAATTTCTTGTGCATTGAAAACTGCGATGCCTCTCAAATGAGACAATCTTGTCAGGCACCACAGCAGGATGAATGGACTAGAACAGAGGGCAAAGGACTTTTGTTTTGCTCTCTCCTTATCTCCCATCTGTAAAAATGGGAGGATAGGAAAAGAAGATAATAATTATAAAGTCTCAGAGGTTTTCAGATAACTGTATAAAGGGGAATACTGAAGTATAGAAAACAGCAGCAAAGCTCACCTTCATCCTTCTGTTCAAGCAGGTGTCCTCGGGAGTTAAACCAAAGAATATGTTCATATTGGCTGATGTTCAGTTTACATTCAATTAAAATACTGGTCCCCTCTTTGGCTATGATATCATGGTGTACTGGAGAACTTAATAAAGCTTGAGGCACTGTATGAAGGGATGTGTTGAAAGACCCAAAAGCAGCTGTCCCATTAAAAGCTACATTTTCCAGGGTAAATCCAATTGAAAGATCAGCACTAACAGTTAAAATTAACAGGCAATAGCTGAGCTTCATGGAAAGGCGGAGAAAATTCTTTTATCATTTAATTTGGAGAAATGAGATCATATGATATTAAGCTGTCTGTATTGCTCTGAGAGGAGGCTCTTGATCTGTTCAGTGATAGAAAATATCTTGGAACCAAATGTACTTTCAAGATGGTCAATATCGGGAGTGGAAACTGGAAACCCAACTGAAAAACAAAACAAAACAGAAAAATATTGATGTTTATTAATCACAGCAAGCTTATGGTGTATTCAAATTTCATTTCCTGTAAACAGATTTTGATTAGTATAATATAAACTGTCAGCTGAGAGATTCCAAATCAGAGCTTTGCTCAGAACACAGTAATGAAACAAGGGTAAGAAGGCATCAGCACAACCTTCAGTTTTACAGATGTTCATCATTTCATTCAAATAAATAACCTCAGGAACAGTAATCATTAAGGGGGAAAAGGTTTTTAAAAAAGAACCAAGCGTTCTGGCTACCTGAAATATGTAACTATCTCTAGGGTCAGAAAGTGGATTCTGCATTTGTTAAGAGATAAAAAGTGCTTCCTAAATAGAGGAAGAAAACCAAGAAAAAGGATATAATTTCTGCCTTCCTCCTCACAATATCAAAACGCTTTTAAGCCCTGGTTTTCTAAAGCCATTCTTTCATGGAGCATCTAGAGAAAACCCAAAGCGCACACACATCTGATTTTCAGCATTTATACACCAATTGTTGAGGCACAATTGGTGTTAGATGTCTAAATACTACATAATATGCTTATAATTCCTTGTGTTGGGACAATTGTCCTAGCAGTTATGTACAGCCACAGGGAGGAAATCCCTTTCTGAATATCAGGACACTGATGTCTAAACATACTTCCTTTTTGCAACCTCTCTTGCTCCTGAATTCTCTAACTCTGCCTCTTTTTTTTTCGTTTGTTTTACAATAAGTTCCTGTTGAAAATCTTTTACTTTAGTTTGAAAAACTGTTTTGTCTAGGGACAGAATTCACCCTCTTCAACTTAATGTGCACAAAAGGTATTTCAAGACATTAGGATACAGCCTTTTTATGTTCACTCCACCAGCCAGCTGCCTCCAGTTCAAAATGTTTCTGCAGTTAATGGCTTCTGCATGCATCAGGACATGACCTGAGAGCATCTGATGCTGTTACAACTTATGATAGCTCTGCACTGAGGACAAACCCTTATCTTCAATATCAAATCAAATGCACAAAATAACTTGCAGTCTTCTAAAACAATAACTTCCCAACTAGTAATGTTCTAGATTTATTAGAGAATAATTTCAATTTCTCCTGTACTTTGCCTGTGTTACTGTCATTTTAGATTTCCAAGTGTCTGTGATACTCCTCCTAAAAGAACATTAGGAGCCTCAGTCAATTATTTAACACAAGAAATCCTCAGCAACATTTTCCCTTTCAAGAATAAGATAATTATCTTCAGTAATTGCATATGCTTTCCACTATATTTGCACTAAACTTGCATGATGTATAGAACATTGGCAATGGGTCATTGAATTTTACTATTAAACTCTTCGAGGTTTGATTTACTAGAACTTGTTTGTCACATTTAGCTTTTGGAAAAGCCATTACTGCTAAGCAGACAATGATCTCTCACTGCTGAGTGCTGGGAAAAATAAAATGATTTGTGAAATCCATATTCTTCAACCGTCACACTTATGCAAAACAGCTGCTGGAGCTGATAAAGGATCCAGAAATGATAAAGTGTGAACGGTGCCAACATCACAATTCTTCAAGAAAGCACGAAACCCAAGCAAGATGAAATGTGAATAGAAACTGGGTATTTTACACCTGAACGTGAAGTTGAGCTCAACATATTTAACCTTTATTAAACCTTAAGTTGTAACAACAAATAGCAGTGGAAAGATAAAAATCTGTGATGCATACACTTGTATGAATCATCTTTGGCTCTCATCCTGAAAGTGTATCTGTGTTTAACTTGCAGCACTCTAGTCCCACTGAGGTCAATGGAAGCACTGACAGTACTTAAAAATTATACCCGTTTATAAGGCACTTCAAAATTGCGGCCCAAGAGGTTGCAAGTTATACAGCTTCATATTCCCTGCTCATATATCACCTCATACCTGAAGGAAAGTGAAGCAATAAACTGAGAGCTGCCTGACAGCTTGCAGGCTGCTCTGACTACCACATCTTGTACCCAGTGTGGAATTGGTGTTTACAATTGGTGTTTACAACAAGATAATCAGTAATAATGCAGACTGAATAGATCCACATGGACTGCTTTTGCACAGAACATGCCTTCCTACTCACAAGGCAATGTCTTGCAGAAATCAAGCTCCTGTGACCATTCTGCGAGGTCCCTCTGACCCTCTTTCAAGTCTGGGAGCAGCAGATGGCAGAGCCCTAAAGATACTAGCTCCTAGAAAGTTTGTGAAAACAAATGGTGGGTTCTTGACAATAGCCATTACTGGTATTCCCAGCACAGGAGGCTGCAGGGAGGGTTCACCCTCTGCTGGCATCAGCAAAGGCTCCGCAAGGGCACCCACAGCCCAAAACCAACAGAAGGAGCAAAACAACAAGAGCAGAGCAGACTTGGCCTGTGTGTGACTGCCTCACAGAATGTGGTGTTTCGCTGAGTACATGGCCCTTTGCCTCCTAACACACGTCATGGGATAACTCATGAAGGATACGGGATTGGCTGCACATGAAAACAAGCTTTTTTCCTCTGTCAGCTAAAACCGATCAGACACAGAATTCCACCCAACGGAAACCCCGTCCCCAGCAGCTCAGGGCCCATACGTGCCCATGTTCGCTTGCAGAAAAAAACGGCTCAAGCCAGGCTGCGGGAGGCAGCGGGACACGCAACGTACCCCCACCCCCACTGTCCACGCTGCCGCCAGTGGCACCCAGGCCGCGCCTGGGGACGTCACACGGGCCTGACGTCCTGCCAGAACACACCCGCCCCCCTCAGTGTTTCCCTGCCAGCAGAGCGAGGTAAGACACAGGCCCTCGACTTCTTCCGCGGCAGCGGGGGGGGGCTGCGATCCGCTAAGCCGTTTCCCCCGACTCCTACGTCACCAGGTAAAGCCTGACGTCACCGTAACGCGGTGAGGTAATGGGACGCCGCTCTCACCGTGAGGTGGGTGGTCTAGCCCGTTCCCGTTCCGCCGCGAACCTTCTCCGCAGCCGGCTCTGCCGCCCGGACGTGCTTCCCTTGCGTCCTTCCGGGACGGGCCGTACTTCCGGGGTCAGTCGGTGTGTGCCGCTCTGCGCTTCACCTCTATGGTCACGGTCCGCCCGGACTGGGGAGTACGGAGCTGACGGGGAAGCCCGGCCCGGCGGGTGAGGAGGCACCGGGACCGCTGATCGAGCCTTCGGAGGTTTGGGGGCACAAGTGGCTCGATGGGGCCTTCCGTGTGACGGGGAGTCCCAGGGGTAGGGGGCTTTGGGATGCTTGGTGGTCCCCTGTGGAGCAGGCGGTGCAGCGGGGCAAGGTTTTGGGTGCCTGGCGGTCCCCTTACGGGGCAGGAGTCCCGTGGATAGGGACTCTGGTCAGGCAGCCCCACACGGGGCGTTATGGGACCCTAGGGACTAGGGGGAAGCGGAGGGAGGCCCCGGGAGGGTCCCCAGGGCTGGAGAGCACAGGGAGGTGGCCTGGGTGGGAAGGGGTCCGGTGCCAGTAGGAGCCAACCACGGCCAGCCGCGCCCGGGGATGCTGGGCTGTCTGCGGGGTCCTGCCGGCTTCTGCGGGGGGTCACGGGGAGACAGGGTGGGCGTCCCCAGCCCATGACCGGAAGCTGCCTTTTCCGTAGCGCTTTTCTTTAGCTGAAAGCCCAGAAAATCCCGTGCTGGCGGCGGCTGCTCTGGTTGCTTCAGGGGCCGCCGCTCTGGTGGCGGTACCAGGGGGCTGCGGGTGCTCCTTGGCCCGGCCCCGACGCCTCCTGCTGCCGCCGCCGCTGCCCTCAAGTTACCCCCTACGGCCGGTGAAGCGCTGCCAGCGAAGCCAGCAGGAGGGAGAAACCTCCGCTCCGTGCGCGGGCCACAGCGTGGCAGCGCCGTTCCCAGGCACTACTGTTCCCGATGTGCGATATTGGACCGGTTGTTGTGGCAGCTGGAGCAGTTTGCAAGTCTTGAGTCATGTTAACGCCCTGGAAAGCTCAGTCCTGCGTACAGAAGTGAACCAGTTGCTGAGTCCCTACCTGTCTGGCTTTCTGACAACTATCCCCATTCGTATCCAACACCCTTCCAAAAGCAGCCACCCCAAGCAAATTTTTTTTTTTTTTTTTTTTTTTTTTTTTAATTTGTGTGTGTGAAACAAGCCATGGACTTAATTACCTGAGGACTTTTTGTCCCTTTCATTTGCTTTTCAGAGTTAGCAACCTGTTTCTTTCCCGGGGAGTGGGTGTGTCAGTTAGGTAAAGCCGCGTGTTTCTGTGGGACTTTAAACTTCCAAGTGTGACATTTTTCCAGAAGGACATAAGTCAGTGTACACGCTCCCTTAAAAATGTAATCTCCGTGTGTGGGTACATGAAGGGATTCCTGTCTTAGTCATGTTTATTTGTTTAAAACACAAATGTGATGTGTGTGAGCTAATGTCAAAGTGTACAAGGGAGTGATTATTTTATCTTCTTTGCTTTCTGTGGATGTTTGTAGTCATGTCTGAGAAAGACAGCAGTGAAAATCTGAAAGAAGAATGCTCTTACAAAGATAAAAATGTGCAAAAAGCAGAGGAATTTGGCTGCAATGAGAACACTGAAGAAAGAGAGCAAGAGCTTGAGCCTGTGCCTATGACTCGGAAAAGACCTGAACCGAAACCCCCAAGTCAGCCTGCGGCCACAGAAAAGCCCACAGCTGAAACACTCAAGGTTGGTTCCTGTGCTTGCTCTGAATAACCTGACTTCATGTTTCTTAGCTTTATGCATAGAAGAATGTTGGCCATAAGCATCCCTGCTTTTTTCAAATCGCATTGCTTTTTTTCTGAAAAGGCTGCACCAAAGTCGCACATCACAAGATTACTTGTGTTCCTCTCCTCACTATAACACCCACATCACTCTTCTGCTTTTCTTCATTAAAGGTCTCAGATTCTCCTGCTGCTGTTCACACTGGATGGGGATACTGGGGAAGCTGGGGGAAATCTCTTCTGTCAACTGCATCTGCTACTGTAGCTACTGTAGGTAAGGCTTTTTCTGGTATTTGATAAATATTTTAACCACACATCATATCTCAAGGCAGTGCTTTTGAGCTTCTTTCTGTTATAGCCACAATTATTGCCAGAATGTCAAGACAATTGTTCAGGCAATGAGGAAAACTTGTACTAAAAGGCACAGTGAGATTAAGGAGATATCCACAGCTAAAATTACTGTCAAGTTTTTAAGATGTTTGCATAACTTTCAGCTGGTATTTTAAACTGATATATTAAACTGGTTTTAAAAGCTGAGATAAAACCTGAGCAATTGGTAAGCAAGCTGGCTATTAATAGGTTTTAGTGCTGAGTAAACTGTCTGGAACAGGAGAAATACAGAATAATAAAAACCAATATGCAGCTCTTATCCTGTTTCTGTTCTGATTTCTGTTGTATCTCATGGTTAAAGTAATTCTGCTGTCTTCTCTAGGTCAGGGTATTTCAAATGTCATAGAAAAAGCAGAAACTACCCTTGGGATCCCCAGTCCTAGTGAAATCTCTTCAGAGGCTGGAGATGTTACAAGAGGTCAGTTTTTACTGCATAAGAGCAACACTGAAACATTTCTCATAACATAATCATCCCCAAAATAATATCACCTTACTCTGAATCTGTGTGCTAAAATAATACTCTTGCTTACTTCTGTTAGCTCTTAAAAGTAAGTAGGAAAAGAATCCCAGTTCTAGCCCTTCTCCCAGATGACACTTGGTGTTTGTTGATTTTCTCCACTCTCGAGCTGACAGGATCTCTTTTTGGGAGCGAGGAAGTTAATTTTCTGCCTTCTAATGCAGGAAGTGAGAATCCTGGTGCTAGCAGCACAGATCCAGTTGATGATGACAGTTCCTTTCCTATTGCTGGGGCTCTTGGAGTTTTATCGACCATCTCTACTGCTGTCCAAAGCACAGTGAGTGAGTTGGGAATGCAGGAGAAAATGGGTCTAAGAGAGCATTGGGGTGGTTTTCCTTCCATCTGAAACACCGTTAAGAAGAAATTTTGTGGGATGAATGGTGAGAAACTGTTTGAACCTTCAGACAATCTTTATCCTGTGCCTCGCTTCTAACTGGCACTTAATATGTAAATAGTCTCGAATTTTGGTAGTTCTGTATTAAATATTGATATATAAGAAAAAACCCTAAATGCATGGACTGTGTCACTTGTGCATTCCCATGCATGTCACCTCTGTACTCTGTTATCTCTGCTTTTGAGTGTTCAGGTAAATGCAGGATCAGACTCATTCCTGGAATATTTCCACAGAACTGTCTAGAGATGAAATCCATTCTCCTCTTCAAAAACTCTGGTGAAACTAGCGCAAAGTGCCTGGAAATCAGCTTGCTCCTGTGACCATGAGAAATGCACTTCAAAGGAACCCATTACCCTTAGAAACTGTGCTTTTGTGATCTGCTGTCTTGTCAATTTGCCTGTGAATCTGAAAGAGTTGCAGATGGAAAGCTTGCTTCTGCTTTTAAAGCTTGAACAAGAGTTAGCAACCAAAACCCACAGGTCTAGTGTTTTCTGATAGGAAGGATGAGAACTAAATCCTTTAATACTTTAATGTGCTGAGAACCATCCTGTTCACCAAATGAAAATATATTTCCCATCAAATTGCTGCAGCTGTCTGAGTGCTGTATTAAGTTCCTGGAGGATAATGCATTGTGGCTCTTTGCATGTCCTTTTGCTCTCTCTGTGGTGATTAGGGTTCAATTTTAGGGTGACAAGGGCCAGTTTGGCTTATCTGTGAGTGTCTGGCATAATATTGCTGATATTAATCCCCCAATTAAATTTCTTCAATTGTATAGTCTTCTGTGAGTTTTACATGCTCTCTTTATCCAAATCTGATTCCTAGGGAAAAAGTGTTATTAGTGGAGGTCTGGATGCCTTAGAATTCATTGGGAAAAAGACAATGGATGTAATAGCTGAGGGAGACCCTGGATTCAAAAAAACCAAGGGCCTGATGAACAGAACCTCTACTTTATCTCAGGTATGGCAGTTCCGCATCAGCTCCTCGTTGGTGTCTCTCATTTCTTCTCTCTTATTCTGTGATTCTGTCATTAAGTAACCATCTTTACTATTGAAACAAAAGCCTTCTCCTCCTGTATTCTGTATTTTCTGGCACTGACCTGAGTCCTCTGCTTTTCTTTTTCAGGTCTTACGAGAGGCAAAAGAAAAAGAAGAGCAGCAGACAGCTACTGAGGTTACCATGGCTACAGAGAAGAAAGCCCATTATGGGTTACTGTTTGATGAGTTTCAGGGACTTTCACATCTGGAGGCCTTAGAGATGCTTTCCAGAGAGAGTGAATCAAAGGTAATGACACTGAGCAATTTACCTTCTATTTTGAGTTCAGCTGAGCAGGGAAAAAAAAGATTAGAAATTATATATATATATATATGTATCCATGTAAAATCTGGTGCTCAGAAGTTGCTATAAAATGATTTATTACACAACTTCACTTTGACCCCTGCATTATGATTTACCTTGGGAGCATCATGTCATGTCCTCAGCTCCTAAAGCCATTCTCTTTACCCAACTAGCCTCAGTTCTTGCATGTAGAATCACAGAATCATAGAATGTTATGGGTTGGAAGGGACCTGTGGAGATCATTAAGTCCAACCCATCTGCCAGAGCAGGACTATAGAATCTAGGGCAGGTTACACAGCAATGCATCCAGACAAGTCTTGAAAGTCTCCAGAGAGGAGACTCCCACAAACACTCTGGGGAGCCTGTTCCAGTGCTCTGTGACCCTTACAGTAAAGAAGCTCTACCTCGTGTTGAGGTGGAACTTCCTGTGCTCTAGCTTGCATCCATTGCCCCTTGTCCTGTTGCCGAGCACAAGTGAAAAGAGGTTGCCCCTTTCTTCTTGACACCCAGCCCTCTTATATATATACACATTAATTAGATCCCCTCTCAGTCCGTCCTTCTCCAGACTAAAAAGCCCCAGGTCTCTCAACCTTTCCTGATAAGGCAGGTGTTCCAGTCTCATAATCATCCTCATAGCCCTCCATTGGACTCTTTCAAGTAGATCTCTGTCCTTCATGTCTCCAACAGTTTTTTACAAATTGCTTTCTCCTCATACCCACTTGTTTGCTGCCTTGGTCTGGAGAAGAGAAGAGTATTGTAAGCGCAGCAGAGGTTGTCCTCCCTATCTTGGGCTAGGGAAGAGGGCAGATCAGCCTGTCATTTCAGAAGTCATTCACTTTTATTATGAAAGAAATTTTAGTAACTCCTTAAGAATCCATTATCACCTAATGGGTTTTCACAAATAAGTCTTTTCCCCTTTCCTCCTTCTTGTAGGGAGATGTCACTTTCACATTAACATCAGACTGATAGGGCTGTGATGGTTTTGCATGTTCTTCCTCTTGTTGGATTTATGATTCTCTCTTTGGATGTGCTGCCCCTAACTAGGTGAAATTGGTTCTAAATGCCCTCTCTGGAGAAGAGTTGGACACACTGAAGGAGGAAATAGAACAACTCAAAGAAGCATTTTCTTTACCTGAATTCTTTGAAGAAGAGGAGGAAGAAAAGAAGGGTAAGAAAGCCCCAGGTGCTAGGAGAAGAAACCAGTTCTCAATGAAATTATCAGTGTAGAACCAACCAGCCTCAATCACTAGCAATGGGCCTGATGCCAAAATTATTCTTTAGCTGGATGCTTAATCCTAAAGCCATCTGTTGCCAGGAGCATGACAGGTAGCAATACCCTTTATCTCAGGAAAGCTGCTGTGCATTAATTCTGTAGCAGGAACTAGATCAGAATTAGAGTTGCTTGACTCCTGGGCAGTTCATGCAACTGACCTTGAACCAAGATGCAAATTCAGAGACATGCTGGGTTTCCCAGACCATGGGGGAGACTGTGAATAGAGTTCTCCAAACTCTGGGAGATGAAAAAGGCTTTTTAGTTGTTTTTAGATGAGAGTTAGCCATGCAGACTAAAAGACTCAGAGGTGCTTCTATATACAAAAGCTCTCTGATTCTTGAGGATTATGCAGATTTAAATGTAAATTTCTTGTATTGCTTTTACCTAAATGGCTCACTGGGGAGGGCTTACACACCTGCACTCACTATAATTTAACTTTTAATGTACATCTTGTATTTGCACATGATGGATCTTGCAGCTTTCCCCCTACTGTTAACATCTGCCCTGCCATATATAGTAGGAGAACCATAGGCTTTAAGTGACATTTTGGGCTCTCCAAGGTGGTGCGCAAGTTAGTGCATTATAAAATGCTGCCGGGGGGGGGGGGGGAAGAGAAAAAAAAAAAAAAGAGAAATTACATTCGCTCTAAAACTGGAATTGGGAAAGCAGTAGCTAACCTTTTGGCCCTGGTGTCCCCACCTTATC
>JANIJG010000776.1:0-17059 GCA_024611175.1 Megaceryle torquata | reverse complement strand
TGGAGGGGTTTCCAAGCCCCCCGTGGAGCTGTGGTGCTGAGGGCCATGGGTCAGTGGTGCCCTGGCAGCGCTGGGGGGGCCGTTGGACTCTGTGATCCTGAAGGTCTTTTCCATCCAGAATGATTCTGTGATTTTATGATAAATGTGGCTGCTAAAGTGGCTTCCCAAAAGTACAGCACATGCTTTTAAAAATCACACTCCCTTTATGCCAGTCCCTAAACATTAACTTAGGAACTCAACATCAGGCAAACAAGAGAGAAAACTTGGGCCTGAGTTTAAATCACCTTCCACTGACAATTAATGCTATGTAAATGAGGTCGAATTAGTTGGTGTACCATATACTGATATATGGCACCCTATGTATTCTCTGTCTATAAACCTTTCCTAGGAACACATTACACAGGCTCTCAATCCACACTAGCCAATTTTTAGGTAAGCATCAGAGATCCAAAGGAGTTGAGTGGCCCTTCGCCTGCGCCGCAGCGACCCAGGACTCGGCGGCTCTCGCTGGTCACCGTTGCACGTGCTCCTCTTGCTCTACGTGGCAACCAGCAGACGCCTGATGGCATTAAACTGTTGTTCCCTTGGCTCTAAATCGGTCACTTCGACTACTCCTGTTTCTCATTCAAGCAAAACTTCCTGTCAGTGTCTCTTGCAGCCTCAAAGGACTAAGCAGCTGCGTTTGACAAATATCAGAGATGGGGTTTAATTGCTAAAATGTTGCAGTTTTGGCTGCTTTTTGAAGCATTCGCCCACATGAGCTTTGCGGTCGTCCGAATTCTCTCTGTACTCCTTGGTGTGTGAAGGCATCTCCTGTCACTCTTCATTTTGGGGAAGGGGGGAAACGTTTGGCTTCTGAGAGCTCTGGCAAGATTTGAGGGTGTCCAGGCATCGCCTTTTATGTGGTGCTGATGCAGCGAAGGAAAAGCAACAAGAATTCTGTTCTGATGTTGAATTACACTTCTGTCAGTTCAGCCAGTGCTGTGCAATGATGTTTTACTCCCTCTGTTTGTTGCATGTGTCATTTGTTAAATTCAGTCATTACTCTTGCTGACCTTGATGTTATTATTAAAGAACTACACAAATTTGCGTTGGGCTCCATAAGATTCATTGACTAGGCCAAGAGAATGAAGCAGGAGAGTCCTGGTCAATGAGTTTTCTCATGAAACTGGCTTTTCATCATCCTGGAGAACTCAAAAAGTGGTAATTTTTTTTCTTCCTCCCCAGCCCAGAGCACTTCTGCCTGACACAAAAACTGTTTTCCCCGGGATGTGACACAGCCCAAACTCTGCTCCTTCGCTGACGCCTGGAGCCTCACCTCCCGAACGCGAGATAACCTCTCATTTCACACAACTAACTCAGCAACCTTTGACAAAAGCATCCCTTAACAAAGCTTAACGGCGACTAGAAATAACTCTTCCTGTTTCCTCACGCTCACTGATAGTCCTTCTTCCTTCCTCTCTGCTTCGCTGTCACTACCTCAGCTGGATCTTGGTATGGCTGGAGTATTTTATTCCACAAAGATTAACAGAGCATGAAGCAGCTCAGCCTCAGAGCTCTGCCCTCTTTCAGCAAAGCTTGCAAGCCTGGGCTTTTTCGCTTCCTCAACCCATCAAACCTTGCAAATCTAGGTTCAGACTGGAGTTTTCCTGCTGCGTTGTATTTAAACCAAACTTGTACCTGGTAAAAGCGAAGAGGGAAGCCCCAGTACTCACCAGGTCCCCCTCTCTGGCTCGGACAAAAGGTGCTTCTGAAATGGAAACTAGCAAAGAAAAATACATTGCTCTTCTGAGGACAGGTGAAAGAGAAGTTCAACCTCAGCACGGCCCAAGCTCAGGAGAGGTGATGCAAACCCACCAGGGCTTGAGGGTAGCTCATTTACACAGAGGGGGCTGCACAGTTTTGTGCAAAGTCCCATCACTACATTGAGGAAAAAAACCTGAGAAAACCCCTGTAGTGAGCTCCAGGCAGGTTCACTTTGCCTCTTCCAGTCCATTACCAGCCCTCTGCCCCAGGAAACTGGGCTCAGGAACCACATCAAGTCAGACTCCATCACTACACCTACAACAGAACAAAATTTCCCCAACCAGGATGTTTTGCAGGGAACAAAGTTGCTCTAAAGCACAACCCTCCCCCCAGGAGGCTGCTAAGTAGCCCTGATCATGTGGCCACCCCCAGTCCTGGGCTGGCTCCTTATCAGCCACCTGTGTCCCCCAGCGAGCCCCAGCTGGGAGCAGCTCAGGGCTCCAGAGCCCAGGCTGCCTGGAGGGAACGGGCGGCTTTGTGAGGTGGTCTTGGAGCGGTTGGTGACAGAACGGCTCGGGAACCAGCTTCCCTACAGAGCAAGGGAGTCAAGGAGACCAGGACAGTGCCTGTAGCAGCTGGAAGAAGCCAAAATGGTGAGTCCTGGCTGGGTTGTTTCCAGAAATTTCTTTTGTGTTGAGGCTGGGAGGGAGGGAGGCAGGCAGCCTGCCTGCCTTCTCCTGGGCTTTGCACCTCTGGCTGGAGGCTGTGCCAGCACAGCTGGAGGGCAGCAGAACCTGCCCTAGCACACAGGTACACGAGTGGGGGGCATCACCCTTCCCAAAGAGTGACGGTGTTTGTGCAGGGGATCTGCTATGGGGCTCTCCATGAGGTGAACCTGCTTGTTCCTCCAAAGGTGGCTTTGGGTAGCTGAGGAGTTCCTTGCTTGGCAGGGGAAAAAAAAAAAGGAAGGGTTTTTTTGGGGGGGTTGGTTTTTGTTTATTTTACTAATTCTGTCAGAGAAAGTCCCTTCTGAGTCACAGAGAAGGCTTTTATACGGGGGCTGACGGAAACGCCGGCGAGACTCAAACTATGGTAGGATCCTCGTTTTGTTGCTTGTGTTTCTGGAGAGTGTAATGAGCTTTTTTAAGCAACAGCTATAAAATAACTGGTAAAAATAACATGAACTACAGAATAAACCGTGTCGGACACAGACAGTGGCTGGAAGTCTGTAGCACATCGCCAGAACAAACTTAGTAAGATTATTTAAATATCCTTTAATATCTAAATGCTTTCAAAGGTCCTTCCTGCTTAGCAGGGAAAGGTAAAACACCTTTGAAAGCTCCAGAGCACCAGGGAAGGGGTTTTCTCGTGCCACTGGGTCAGCACAGATGTTGCCCAAAGTAACGGGTCCCCTCCACGGAGGGGATTTCCCAGCTCCTGGAGCCGTAACCTGCGCTGTGCTGCCTTCAGCTGCCACCTTGTGCAGTCTCCCGAGCTAACCGTGCTGCAGCCTGGGCAGGAATTTTTCTAGTTCTTTGCAGATATTAAGCTGTGGGGCCTTTTCCAGAGCTGGAAGACTTAATAGGGACGGAGAAACTATAGCATGCAAAAATACCACAGCGAGTGGAAAACTGGACTTAGCAGATGAGGTAACTTGCAAGAAAGCTGGGGATTTCTGTATTCCACTTTCCATTCCCATTTAAAATCCTTCCTGGCATATCCCAGAGGCCCACTGCTGTGTGCCTCTGGGTGTCTTCAGCTGCTTCTAGAAGATGCTTAGTGCTGCTTTCTTCTTGCGTGTGAGATTTTGTGGTCTCTGTACATCCAGGGCTCACCAGTAGACAGCTGGGAATGGGGGTGTCAGGATCTTTTTTTCTCTTACTTGGTGGAAAGTCTGGGAAAGTAAAAGCCAGGCAGGAATAGAGTCTGTCTGCATTCCTTAAATCTGTTTGTGGTTGTGGGTGACATGTGAAATGGGAGCATCTTTAGCCTCAGAAAGATTTGTCTGCCTGTCAGCATTGCCTTGTAATAATCCATCTTGCCATTGCTGTGGCCTGTGGAGGCCAACCTTGAACTGTTTTAAAGAAAAGCTGGGAAAAATCCTCTGGGAAAGTGTGATTGATTGATTGATTTTTACTCATCGTGGCTCTGCAGTGCTTGAGTTCAGATAAAATTAAAGTTTCTGTACATCACAACTGCTCCAGACTGGACTGAAGTGCTGCGGTTGGGAGAAGGCTGGTTTGGTTTCCCAGGTTTTATTTAAGGTAGGGCTCGCGGGCTCCCTGAAGGGCTCTGATGTTATTATTTTCAAATTAAAATCAGAAACCAGTGTTCCTTTTCTTCAGCTCCGCTGCCTGCATCCTGGTTTGGCCTCAATGTTCATGTTTGCCCGTGGGGTGGGCATCGGAGCCACGGGGCAGAGCTGGGGAGCCACCGGGAGCGGGCTGAGGGATCAAGCTCCGTGTTGACCGAGGGCTAATTCTCAGGGACAGCAAAAGGGGCAGCGGCTGCTGGTTTGGGAAGAGCCCCTGTTGCTACTGGAGCCTGATTCCGGGCTTGCCTCTGCTCCTGGGGAACCAGAGCAAATCCTGCCCCTGCTCAGAGGAGCTGCTGGAGTGTTTCACAGAGAGATGGTGTTTCTGGATGGTTCCTTCACCACCCATGACTGAGACCCCATCCTCCCTGTTGAGAATGGCACAGCAGGCTCCCTGGTAACTACGGCAACGGCAGATGTGTTAAAAACACTGGGAACGGATGGAAGGTATTTTTAGCTGTCTCTAATGCAGTGCAGCAGCAGGGAGCCAAGGGAGCCAGCTTGAGGTATATGGGCAGCATTTCCATTGACTGCCCACAGGGCAGAACTTGGGAATTTCTGTTTTGACGTGATACGGTGTGAATTTGACTGTAGTTACTTTTCTAGGGGTAAGAGCGTTGTCATTCTCTCTGCGTGTGATAACACTGTTGGCTTAAAATGATGATTACAGATGCCTCTTTCACAGGCTGTCATGGAAACTGGAGAGATTTGCAGCTGCTAAAACTGTATTGAGATAACTGTGGTAGCATCAGACAGGGTTTCTTGTTTGGTTTTAGCTTTTTTTTAATTTTTTTTTTTTTTAACAGTCCAGATCAGAAGGTCAAAATCTGAAATCATTCTCACTTGTCTGTCTCTGATGCTGTTCCTGTCTGGGTAGGGATGTGGATGGCTTGGTCCAGACTGCTCCCCCAGCCTGCCTGAGATAATCTGGAGAAAATAATTGGCTCAGAGTGGCTTGGAAAGTCAAATAAAAGTTGGGGGTTTTGTTGGAGAAGGATGTGGAGGCAAATAACCTGTCAAGGATGAAGGAGGTAGCTGTTGGCAGAGCTATTACTTACACTGTAGGTGCTTAGACTCCTCTGACAATAGCCTGTCCCTAAAACACGACAGCAAACCATTGTCTTTTCCTTTGCAGGAGAGCTTAGAAGCTGCTTTTTTAGGAGACTGAGTCATTTGCGTTGACCCAAATAACGCAGTGAGTTAGAAACACAGCTTTAATTCTTGACCGTGACACTGGATGAGCTGAGAGTGCTCGTGGCACCCGCGGTCTTTAGAGGAAACAAATCTAGGCAAAGTCCTCGGTAATTTTGTTCCCTGTCCCTCTGGCTTTACAGAGCAGTAGGCTCTCCCTGGGCCAGTGATGTTATGAAATCAGGCTCCTGCGTGGTTTGCTTCCCTGTGTGCAAACCAGTCTGGAGAAACCACTTCCGTGCAGTGACTGGTGATGCCACCCATTTCCCAGAGAGCAGCGATCTGTCGACCCCACGGGGCAGCCCCGCACAGCCAGGAGCACCCCCTGGCTTTGGGAAAAGCCAAATTCAGAGGATATAAGAGGAAGCTCCTGGAGCAAAGTTGTTGGTGGCACTTGTTGCTTCAGAAATAAAGCAGGAGCTCAGGCGACTGGAATAACAGCTTGCAATGCAAGCTTTCTCCTTTTCACATTTGACCAGTGGCCGTTTGCTGCCTCACGAGCTGTTTCCAGCTGGCACGCGAGTTCCTCTGGCATTTACACTTAATGCCTCAAACAACGGGTTGCACACTCGAGAGCTTTGGGCTCCTGGCCCCAGGTCTAGCTCTGGCTTTGTGCAAGAGCCCGGGCATCCCTCGTGGTGCCCACCTCCTTCAGCCTTGAAGCAGGACCTGGGGCCAGGATCTTCACTGGTGCCAGCCCCTACAGCTCGGCCTCGGCTCGGTCACTGCTCTGTCAGGGCCAGCACAACTGCATCGTCTGGGGGCTTTTTGAGCAAGAAACCCAGGATTCATTCCTGTTAACAGATGGTGGGTCCTTTAACTGTCCAAACGTTCTCCATAGCAGGCAGGGGAAAGTTTAGGTAATGCTGCAAGTGCAGAGGTAACTCTAGCCACTTATCTGAGGCCAAACTGGCAAGGTTTGAAAGGGTGCCCATTATAAATGGAAGACATCAGAGACAGTGCCTGAGAAAGCCTTGCTCTGGCTGCTAGTGATGACTGGATGCTATCAGTGCCTCACCCCAGCTTGTTGCCAAGCAGACAAAGGAGTTCCCTGTGCAGGGCTGTTCCATCTGACACGTGGGAGCAAATGAAAGGCAAATATTAACAGGCAGAGAGGGCTTGGGTTTAATTCCCAAAGCCAAAAGCTTTTCAAATATTCCCAAAAAGCACCTTGGAAATGGGAGGACCAGCATCAGTAACTGTACCCTGTGAGCTGGAGTTCCTCTGCGAACTGTGAAAACCCCCCAAACCTGTTGTTAGTCTGAGAGGAGTGTGAGGTGATGGTGCAAACACATCTCAGTGTGTGTGCATGTAATGGATTGACCCGAGCCTCCTTTCACTGTGTCTGTGACACACGTGCTGCTTCCTGTGGTGGGAGAGCTCACAGCAGCCCTCGGAGCTTTGCAGAGGTGCTGTTTGTCCAGGCTGTGTTGATGTATGTTTGGGAGGCTGGTACAGCAGGACTTGGGCCAAGACAAGTGCTCCAGGAGTTAGACCTTGATCTATAGGATGCCTTAGAAGGTGAATCTGGCTCCCCTTGCAAAACAACTTTTGAATTTTCTGTTGGCAAGAAGCTTCCCTTTGTCTCCAGATACATCAGTCTCACCCCTGTTCCGGCTCTGACTCCATAGCCATGCTTAGAGCCTTCCAAGCCTGGCCTTCAATAATAAACCCTCAGAAAACCAGAAGGGCCTCATGTGTCTCGTAGACCAGAGAGCTGAGAGAAACGTGCGTGTGAATGCCAGAGAAACACCGCGTTCGCTCTCTGCTCTCCGCCTGCCCCCAGCGGGTGGTGAGCGCCAGCCCAGGGGGTTTGTTTCTCTCCTGTTCCTGCAGCAATGGGTGGCTGTCGACCTCTGGAGTGAGAGGGTTTTCTCCCTGCTGTTTAGACCGTCTAAAAGCACCAGGGGAGCACAGAGGGGCTGCAGCCAGCCTGTGCTGTCACCCTCTTGGGTGATGTCTCTGCAGATCTCTCCTCTCTGTTGTGGTGCAGAACTGTGTCATCACCTGGACACCCCTGTACCCCTCAGTGGCTGGGTGGCATAAAACAGAGGGGTCCCGTGGCATCCTCCGAGCCTGTTTCTAGCACAGGTTCTTCTGTGGGCTTCATTTGTGCGTTGCCATCTCTAGATTGGCCAGAGTCGTGCGAGTCTTGCCCGTGGAGGTCCCAGTTTGTCCCGTGCTGACGTGGGGGGTTGCATTGCAGTGAGCTGGAGAAGAGAGGGGACTTGTGTCTGGAGAAAGCTGCTGATGCTGTGAGTCTGGGGCATCCTGCCCCTCACTTCTCTGCAGGGATTTTTGCCTGAATAAGGACTGTAGGATTTAGACTTTGCTTTATAGCTCTTACAAAAGGATTTCTTACTGAAACAATTTGGCTGAAGCAGACACCAGCTGAGGCCAAGTGCTGGACCACCCAGGCCACCGGCCTAATCCGCTGTGGCACATTCTTACATTCCCACAACATAAAATTAAATCAATAAGAAACAGACCAGAATGTGAGAAACACACACAAAAAAAAAAGAAAAAAGAAAGAAAGAAGACACAAACTGCTGGAAACCAGCCAGAGAATCCATTGATTCGGCAGGATAAACGCAGAGCTCGATGGGAACAGTAGGTAAGGATCTCCTCAGCTTATGGGATCTTCAGTGGTAGCAGGTGAAGGTCAGGGGAACACAACAGATTTTGAGAGAGAACGGGACCACTGCAAACACTGACACCTCTGAGCACCAGCAGCAGAACAGCTCTGCAAGCAGAGCGGGGTTGGGGGGGGTATCAGTTTGAAGAAATCCCCACGTAGGATGGACAAGGAGGAACCCAAACTTCTCCGTGGCTCCAAAGGTGGGTGGTGAGCTGGAGCCCCGTTCCCAGAGCCGAGCGCTGGTGGGAGCTGGGGCAGGAGGGCACAGCGCGGGGCCGCAGAACCCGCTGGCGGGGCAGAGCTGTCTGCACCCAGGCAGGAGTTTTTGCTCCTGCAGATCTTTCCTTGTCAGCGTTTCCTGCAGCCTTTAGGGAGGAGGGGAATGCTGATGGAAAACCCAAGAGAAATCTTTTTATTTCCCTAAAGTCATTCAGATTTGGGCTCTAACAAGCGAGCTTTATTCGTTTGATTTGTTTCGAATTAACAACAACAAATTATTTATCTGAGCAAGAGTATTTACTGAAAACTGAGGTGTGGCCAAAAATGAAAAAGAAACTCTTTTTTTTCTCTTTTTTTTTTTTTCCTTTTTTTTTTCCACTTGAGGCTTTTGTAAGGTTGACTGCTTTTGTTGTTTGGGCTTTTTTTTAACTGGCAAACATCACTGTAGCCTCTGATGCACGTGTCTAAAGCATGTCAGACTTGGCAGAGCCAAGTAATTTTCATGCAGCCTGATGGTTCCCTGCTCCAGAGATCCATCTGATGGGTACCTGTGGCCAAAGGCTGGGAGATAGATTTTCTGAGTGGTTTCCCCCCACCAGTTAGACCAGTGACAAGTGGGGACAGCTGCGTGCCATGCAATGGTGTGCTCCTCCTGCCACGGAGATGGGAACTTTGCTGCTACCACGAAGGGTCCTGCTGCTTGGTTCATCCCCACCTGCAAATAAAATCAGTTCAGGAGCTAAACAAGTTTAGTGCGATCCCCTTCTCAGTAATTTGGAGCTAGAACAGGCGCAGAATTGTTTGTTGGGCTGTTCAGTCACAGGCAGTGTGTCGCCGTGCAGACCTCGCCTCTTTGGGAAGGCTCCAGTGCCTGGTGGGAGGATGTTCCCTTTCCTGCCTCCTCGCCCGGCCCGTGCAGACGGCCGCAGAAATGCCGCGTGGGTCCCAGGGACGCCGGCAGCTCCTGGGCTGGCAGCTGCGCTGAGCTTGCACAGACCTCCCTGCAAAGGGGGTTTCACCACCATCGGGAGAGGGGGCTGGGGCCATGGGGGAGCCCCCGGCTCCCACTGGGTACCCGTCCCTCTGGCAATAAAGTCATGCCCTGGGCTTCTGTAGAAAGACAGAAACTGCTCAGAGAGCACTGAACGGGTCGTGTCTTTCCCACTTGATAGGTCACTCCTGTTTAATCCTTTCCCCTCCTCTTTCTTGGATTTCCTGTCCAAAAATTCCTGACTCCTTTTTTTCCCCCCTCCCTCTCTGCTGTGGCTGGAATATGATTTCATCGCTGCTAACCCCACTGGGGAGACAGTTGGGCTGGACTCATTTGCACTGGTGATGTGAAGCTGTTTGCAGCCAGCTCGGTGATAAATCTTCACTGGAAACCCAGGATGCTGGGTTGGGGTTTGTTGCTCATTTTCTACTTTTTTCCCCATCCACCTCCCTTTCTGTAGAAGAAAAGATGTAAAGAGATGAGCTGAGCTGAAAGCCATTTCCACACAGGCACACACACCCCCTCCTCCTCCGAAGGGTTTGCAGCTGGGGGTGGGACCCTCTGAGTGAGCTCAAAACGCTGCAGTTTGCTAATGCAGAAATACTGCAGGATTCAGTCACTTCCCGTGCTCTGGGGAAGATGGGAACGTACTGTGGCTGATGGAGGAGTTCAGAGGCTCTTCAGGCTGTGAGGGAGGGGGGAACGTTGTCTCAGGCAGTCGTTTCTTGCCCAGGTTTGCAGCAGGAGGGGATCTGCTGGTTTTGTGCTGGTCTTGGACTCCCCCAGCCCTCGCGCACGCTCCTGTGCTGCCCCAGTTCTGTGGGGAAGCATCAGGGGGTTTCTCCAGCTTTGCTTTGTCAGTCTAATTGAGGTTGGTACAGCCTGAAAACGTTTTTGCTTTATATTATTATATATTTTTAAATGCATTTCAATCAGAGGAGCTGGTTTGTGCTTGGTGGTGTCTGCGAGCGAGCGCCTCGTGCAAGGGTGACCGAGGCGAGTACGTGAAGCGCTGGTTTATTCAGTCCTGTGTTCAAGGCTCTTGAAAAGAGCCCAAGGAGGAGAGGACAGATTTACATCCACATACATACAACAGTCCTTTACTACCTTACAATGATGTTCTGGCAAAAAAACAGCCCCACTCTTGTTCAGAGGGCAGGAGAATTGAGGATATTCTGGTGCTGACGTGGAACGGTGCCCAAGCAGGAGCCTGGCCTTATTTGGGAACAAGTGTTTGATTTGAGGGTGGGATTTGGTGACTGGGCTTAGAGGCACAAGATCTCTTCCAGTCCTGCATCCCTGCCTGCAGAGCCTCCCCCAGAGCTTGTGAAGCAACTGGAAAGACTCCCCCTTACTGCAGTGTCTTGCGTCAGCCCCAAAGCATCGCTCTGGGTTCCTGTGCCCATGAGTGTTACGAGTCAGGCAGAAAACTCATCCACTGGCCTCAGCAGACTGACCTCTGCAATGCTGCTGTAATGAATGTTTCCTCCTGCTGGCAACAGGCTGCCCTCTGCTAAAGAATGAGCTTGGTCTGCACGGCCAGAATGCTGTCAGGTGCCCTTGGTCTGGAAGCACAGCACCCTGCCCAGCCTCCTAGCCCAAGCCAGCCAACATGAATCATGGAATTATAGAATGATTTGGGATGGAAGGGACCACAAAGATCATCTGTTTGTAACCCCCTTGCTGTGGATGCCTCCCACTAGAGCAGGTTGCTCAAAGCCCTGTCCAACCTGGTCTGGAGCACACCCAGTGATGGAGCATCCACAGCTTCCCTGGGCAGCCTGTGCCAGGGTCTCACCACCCTCAGTGGGAAGAGCTTCTTCCTCATTTCTAATCTAAATCTTCCCTCTGACAGTTTGAAGCCCCTTGTTCTGTCACTACAAGCCCTTGTCTAAAGTCACTCCCCAGCTTTCTTGTAGGCCCCTTTCAGATACCAAAAGGCCACCAGAAGGTCTCCCTGGAGCCTTCTCTTCTCCAGGCTGAACAACCCCAACTCTCCCAGCCTGGCCTCCCAGCAGAGGGGTTCCAGCCCTTGGATAATTTCTGTGGCCTCCTCTGGCCCCACTCCCAACAGGTCTGTGTCCTTTTTGTGTTGGGGGCTCCAGATCTGGACACGGTGCTCCAGGTGGGGTCTCACCAGGGTGGAGTAAAGGGGGAGAATCACCCATGCTCTGGATTAGCTTAAATGTCAAGCATCTTGGGTTGGGCTTAAAAATAGAAAAGCTTGATCTTTCACCGCAAAAAGCTGTGAGCAGAGGGAGGCAAATGAAGGATCCCAAACTTACTGCCCCCAGGATCTCACCGTTGTACAAGCCACGGTGCCAGCTAAGCAGCCAGGGCGAATCCTGCTTGTTTCTGGGGCTGCCAGAGAGCCATGGTCTCAGACCAATGACCAGGGACCAAGTGGGGTCTGGGTTATTCTGGCTGGCTCGGTTCCTCATACCTTCAGGAGCTGGTAACATGCTGGGTTTGTAGCAGTGGGAGCTTTATGCCTCTGCAAGTCAGACCTCTCACCTCTCCCTAGCCAGTGGTCACGGGGGTGTAAGGAATGTTCCCCACCACGTTATCATCAACCACCACTCCTCTGCACCTCACACTGGTTTTGTAGTTGTCTAACCTAATCCTATGGAAGGTGATGGTTTTGCTCCACTCCCAGGAGCTTTCAGCAGGTTTTGGGGCTGTTCTTGTCTGCGTGGGATGGGTGTATTAAACACCCAAAGTGAGGTGCAGGACTATCCAGCCAGGCTCTTGTGACAAAACCATCACAAGGTCCGACCTTCACGTGCTAAGATGCATCCTCACCACGGTAGCATGTAGGCTTGAAATTCAAGTCAAAGCAATGCAGGCTCAAGACATCAAAACTGTCATTGAACAGGGAAAGAAGAGGGAGCGGGGCAGGGTCGTGAACTTGGCTGCAGAAGCCAAGAAAGGAAGAAACCATCCAAGAAAAGACAAACAGGCATCTCTAGGGCAGAATGCTCTGCTTTTGGTGTTTGCTTTACAAACCAAGACATATTTGGAGACTTTTATTTTTTTTTTTAAACCTAAAACCAAGGCAAGAACTGCAGTGCTAAATGCAACCAGCAAGTTGAGTAATCTGTGATGGTCTGTCACTTATCTCGGGGGGGGTTCTATGCCTTACTCACTGCAAAACACTCAGATCTGGGGCTCCCAGCCTGTGCCACACAGAGCAGGTGGGACCTGACTGATGCTCACTGCTGCCATGGAGGGCCCTCGGGTGTGGGTGGAGAAGGTGGCAGCCCAGGTTTTGGCTGCCTGCAGCTCACCCCTCTCACTTCTTCTCCTCGAGGCTGTGGCACAGTGGCGCGGGAGGCCAGTGGCTGACACGGTGGCGAAGCATCAACGGTGGTCAGTCTCTGGAGGCGGCAATGCGGTCCACCTGCAAAAAGGACAGGCAGCCATAAAAACAACAGCCCGTGGAGTAGGGAGGTGCTGCTGAGCTTCCACACCAGCCAAGGTAAGTGGTGCTGAGCCAGCACTCAGAACCAGGACACGGCTGGGCCTGGCCCATGGTCCAGCCCCGTCAGCCGCAGGAGAAGTAGCGTGGGGTCTGAAAAACCCTGGAGACGGGGGTATCTGCTTTCGGCGGTGTGAATTCTGGGCTTGAACAAAGGAGGACTTTGTGTGTGCAGGATAACGATCCAGACTCGATGGATTACTCACTGAAACTGAGATACTACAGGAAAAATGCAGCATGATGTGGGGGGAGGGGGTTAGTCCTTGCTCTCGAGGGACATGTGATGTAATGTAGCTCCGCTTCTCTTTCTTGCCTGTCTGTTAACAGCATGGACCTGTTGGAGCAGGTCCAGAGGAGGCCACAAAATGATGTGAGGGCTGGAACCCCTCTCCTGGAGAGGAGAAGGCTCCAGGGAGACCTTCTGGGGGCCTTTCAGGACTTCAAGGGGCCCCTCAGGAAGATGGGGACAGAGTTTTGAGCAGGGTCTGTTGGGACAGGACAGGGGGGGTGGTTTGAACTCCAAGAGGGAGATTCAGACTGGAGAGGAGGAGAAACTGTTGGTGCTGAGGGTGGGGAGAGCCTGGTGCAGGTTGCCCATGATCCCACCTACCAAGTGTCTACATGGTAACCCAAAGAGGAGGGGGGAAGTGTTGACAGAACACGGCCCAGAGAGATGGGACAGGTTTTGAGCTGCAGTGGGTTTAGGAGCACGTTTGAGCTCTCGCCTGCTCACCAGGAGCCTTCCTTTCAGTGGCATCTAGTGACAGAACAATAACCTTCACATCTAGACTTGGAGGGGAAAGGGCTGATGTCTTTTTCTCTATCCAGCAGTGCCCAGAGGAGAGGTGATTACCCCTGGGGCTCTGCCTCCTTCCCCTCTCAGGGGGTAACTGTCCTGCCACTTCACCATGGTGAGACCCAGCCTGCACATGCTCCCCAAGCCCTTTCCTGCCCCTCTCAGCCAGGGATGAAGCTTGAGACCATGACAAGCCCTTGTTCCTGGCTGGCAGTGCCTGGATGGGACGAGGGGCCAATGGCTCCAGTCCCTCTGATCTCTACCCCAGCTCTTGTGTCCATACTGCCCTGCACAAAAAATCCTTCCTAACCCCAGCTGCTCCACTTGCCAGCCCGTGCCTTTCTGGGTTAGCTTGTGTCAGCCTCAAGACCCGCTCGCCCCCTGCCTTACTTGGCTGTGGTCCTGCAGGGATGCTCCTCGAGCCTAATAATTCATCCTACATCGTCAGCCCTTCCTGAAGACACTCTACCAGTTCAGGGAGTGAACTGGTGATGTGGCTGTTCCCCAGGAGGGGGATGAGGACTGCTGTTCTCTTTCACCAACACCATCAGCAAGAGGTGTAAAACACATTCCCTGGGTCACAGAAACCCCTGACTCCCACGGTGTGGTTCTGCGGGAGTTTTTCCCATGTGTGTAATTCCCGGCTTTGTGCAACTCTAAAATCCCCCCCAGACTCCACCTGGCGCTGGCTGGTGGCACAGATCTGATGTTACGTTACCAGGGAGGTCACCCTCTGAACATGAACTTGGCATGAGGCATGTCATGAATTTTCTTAAGGTGGACCAGTTGGGGCAGTTTAGGTAGAAGAGAATTTTAATTTTCAGCAGGGCTGCTGGCTGGGCTGTCTTCTGAGGACAGGAGATGCTGCAAAACATGCAAGGAGGAATGTGAGTCTCTGCCACAGTTTACAGCAGAGCAGTCCAGCTGGTGACCACAGGGGCCGTTCTGTCTGTTCCGGGATTGCTCTCGCACTGGTCTCTTGGTGGAGAGGAGGTCTTGCAGCTCAAGCTGGGTTTTCCCGCTGTGGTTGTGCCATTTGCTGGTGGCCCCGAAGGGCTATGAAACCAACTTCCAGGCACCTCCTTGGGCTTTGTTAGTGCGCTGTGAGTCACCCTGTGCAGGCAGGCAGCGTCTTGCCCGGTATGGGGTGGTAGAAAGCACCCGCTTGTGGGCTTGAGGAAAGCTCGTTCAAGTGGCAGCTGGCCTCAGAGGGAGGAGAGGCAGCCTCTCCTTCCTAGCAACGAGTTGGCGGTTCGCGTGGTGCCGCGGGAGTGGAGCGGCCGCTGGAGTTTGCCACCCTCCCCAGCATTCCAGCGTCCCATGCCCCGCTCTGCTGGGGATGCAGAGATCTGTCGAGGCAGAGCTGGCCCATCTGCTGCCAGCCTGCTCTGCCTGCGAGGCTCCCGGACACGTGCTCTCATCTAGTGCAGGGGGATGCTGGGCAGAGAAGGACGTGAGAGGAGCCAGGAGGTTTTGGCAGCATCCTGTGCAGGCTTCCTGGTTGTTCCTCTCAGCAGGAGCTGCAGCATCACTTGGGCGGGGCCGAGCTGCCGGGTTTGCCTCTGCAGGATCATTCTCTGCTTACTAAGGTCTCTGGGCACCCTCCTACCACTGGGAAGGAGCTGGCTGGGCCCACCGTGCTGCCACCCATCCTGCCTGTGGTCCAAACCTGGTCTCCCGATGCACAGGAGGGAGCCCCTGGGAGCCTCACAGGCTCTGAGCTGTGGTGCTGTCGGGAGCATCCCCAGCGTGCCCGGGCTCGGTGCCGCTGCTGGGACCCTGCGTTGAAGTCGCGCTGCTGCTCTCACCGGCCAGCAGCTTGTTTGTTTAAACTTGTTTCCATAGGAATTTGTAAGGACCATGGGAACATATTTTATTTGACCTAAACAATGAAGAATGAGACTGAGGAGGGGGGAAGGAGTCGTGTCCCATCTGATTTGCGGGTCTGATCTTTCTCTTAGGCTGGGTAACCTCTTCAGCACTGAGTGGGCCACCTTGGCAAGTCACCTCGCTTTCTTTCCTTCTCATTTGTTTTTTCAGATGCCTGCAACATATTCCAGTCACTGATAAGTGCATAGAAATGGGCCAGAAACAGCCTCTTTTTAAGGGCACAGGGCAGCTTTTGGGTCAAGCTTGCAAGGGTTGCAGTCATTCAGAAATGTTATTTCCACATCTGAGCCGGCGCTGAAGAAGCCGGGTTGTCCAAGAGCAGGCACAGGCTGTGCCCTGGCTGGCACTGAGTGATCTCGGCTGTCTCTGATGTCTCTCTGAGCTTGTGCTGCTCAAACGGTACCTGAGGATTTGCCTTCTTGCTGTGCTGGGAAAGGACAGCGCTGGTCTCCTGTCTGATAACTGAACTGCCGTGGAGGGCGATGGGGGCTCCCCGGGTGCTGTCACCCCTCTGATGGGAAGGTTGGGGTGGCCTCAGGGGCAGAGAGTGCACAGGCAGTTCTAGCAGAGATGGGAGGTGAAGCTGAGCTGTCGCAGCATGCTGCTTCTTGGACCTTCTAAGCTCCAGGAGCTGGAAATGGGGTGAGTCACAAGTAAACATAATAGGAGCAAGGAGGTGCTGGAAGAGCAGCCCAGCAAAGAGCGTGTGGCAAAGGGGAAGGCAGCTCCTCAGCAGTGCGACTGGTCAGGGTGCTCCACTGAGATTAATTTCCATCCCCATGCAGTGCTTTATGCGTCCCAGGGAGTCCCGTCAGCTGTCAAAAAAGCCAATGTCCTTAAATCCTCCTCGTTAATGCTCTGAACGCCGAGGGGCGCTGCTCTGGCACTGCGCGGGGGGAGCTGCAGGGCTGGTGAAACCCCCCAGGAGCTCGGCACCCACAGGCACACCAGGTCAGGCCATCCCCTTGGGAATGGTGCTGCTCCCTGTGCGAGCAGGAGCAGCTCAGGTGCTGTCTCTTCACCCTGTCGGGGTGAGCAGGGCTGGCTGCTTTCCTGGGGGGTGGGAATCAGGAAATAGCTTTGACCACTTTCTGAAGTGACCTAAGGAGCAGTTGCTTTTCTCAAACCAAACCCTGCAGCCTGTGAACAGCAGCCTGCCCTGGCCAGGGGCTCAGGCTCCACCACCAGTCTGTGAAGCAGTGACCTGGGAACTGGGAGTCGATTTTCCAGCATAAGACCCCCCTCTTTGTTCTGCTGCCAGCCAGCAAAGCCAGGGCCGTGCATCGCTTTTCAGTCCAAAGGTGGTCTGGGGTAACGGCCCCCAGCATACCCTGGGGACTGCTGCTGTCCCACCAGGTCACTTACAGCCACCCCAGTGCCAGTTTTTGGTGTGGGGGGTGGGTGGTGTTTCTCCACCCCCTGGTGCTACGTGGGTGTTTGCTGTGCAAGCAGCTACTGTACAGGGCTACAGGTGAGCTCTGCAGTGATGAAAAAGCGTTCCAGAGAGGAACAAGGTGTTAACCAAACAGCATTCCCAGGGGCTCAGCTGTGCAAGGTACTCCTGTAAGCCGGGGGGGGAGTGCTGCTTTAGAGCATGTGTTTGGGAACAGCACTAATTCTGCTCAGTGATTTCATTTTCCAGCTCAGCTCCTCTCACCCCTGCCCTGGCTGCAGGCAGCAGCTGTGGGCACAGGCAGGGGCTGCTCCCAGCACTGAGAACACTGAGAACCCCCCCTGGGCAGAGTCAGTCCCGAGGGGGGTGCAGAGAGAGGCCACTGCTGGGGCTCCTGCCCCAC
>JANIJG010000775.1:34205-59484 GCA_024611175.1 Megaceryle torquata | reverse complement strand
GTGCCCCGTAAGTGTCATTAAATGGAGCCAACTGACAAGCCCATTGGTGGGGCAAGTCTGCAAAATGTCTCTCCCCTTCCCTTCCCCCTACCGTCGGAACCCCCTCCCCCCAAAAAAAACCGGCCCCCCCAACACATTTCCACAGCTCCCTCCCCCATATATATATGTACATACACATACGTGCGTGCGTGCCTGTGTATGTAGATAAATATATAGCGCATATATATATACATGTACTCCATGTGTTTGGGAAGAGAAAAAGAAATACCAGGCACCTCTCTCTTTCTTTTGTTCCTCTTTCACACTCGTACACTTATGATTTAGTGAGATCCCCGGTGCCCCAGCCGCTCCCCAGCCACTTGCGAGTCACTTGCCCACTTTCCCCGGCATTAACTTCCATCCTTTCTGCTCGAGGTGGTGGGGGAGAAGCCCCCCTCCCCTTCCCCAGATACGTTTCGTAAGGGAGGGAGAGGAGGTGCGTCTCTCCCTTTATCTCTCGCGCTCTCTCTAACTTTCATCCTCACCTAGGGGGAAAATTAAAACCCATCACCAGCCTTTGCCATTGCAGCTGCCTAAACGGCTTGCGGATTAGATCGGAACCCGCCGCTCCTTACCCCCCCAAATTCTCTCTCTTTCTCCGTCTCTCGAGTAGTCCTGACAAATATGGTCCAGGGCTGCGGGCACAAGTGAGCATGCGCCCGCGGAGCCAGGGCTGGGGAAAGGGGAAACTGCCGCCGCCGCCGCCGCTGCTGCCGCCGACGCCGCCGCCGCCGCCGCGGCTCCTCTTCCTCCCTCGCTGCGCTGCCGCTGCGCCCCAGCCGCCGGCGACCGGCAACCGGCGGCAGCGGCGATGGTCGCCTCTACCAAAAATACAGCCGCCAACAACGGCTCCGGCGGAGGTGCATCGTCTCCCCTCATATACTGCCGACGCTGGAGGAATAATAAGGAGACTTGTGCAGCAGCCGCGCGCTATTTTGGGCGCTTTCAAAAATAATGCCTTGCACTTTTCGGGGAGAGGGGGCGGGTCTGGCCCTCGACGCTCTCGCCAGGTGCTGGTGAGGCTGGGTGGTGGGCGCCGGGAGGCCGGGGAGAGCCTCTCTGCGGCTGTTGGCCCCAACCCTCCACATAAACCAGAGCTGAGGCAGAGGTGGGACAGTTGCGCACCAGTAAGGAAAGTGGTGGAGGTCCTGCGAGCTGCGGGAGAGGGGCAGCTCTCCGCGGCTCCAGTGAGGGGTCATCCGGGCCAGGCAGCGTGGGGCCAGGTTCCTCCCGTCCTCTAGAAACAGGGGATTCACTGCGCACGGAAATGTGCTTTATAATGGGCCTCATCTCATTTAAAACCTGTCCAGTTTACAAATTAAAAGTAGTTTCAAACGTGACACCTGCCTGAGTTCTCTCCATCGTTGCCCTGTATTCCCAAAGTAAAATACTGTCTTTGGCATCTATTTTCTGTCACTTCTTATTGTTCAGAAAACGGTAACCACTGAAGGCCCTTGTTATTTAAGGGATTGGACAGGGTGGACTTCCTTCACCTACAAGAACTTCTGTTATGAAAAAAGAACATAAAGCAAAACAGACCTACACAAGGCCTAACTCGAGTGAGGAAGAGGGAGGATGGAGGACTGTAATCAGTTGTATATACTACACTTCAGTGTATGTGCATGTGTATGTGTACATAGTTTCAGACAAAGTATAAACCAACACGGAACATAATCTTAATTATACTAATCCTAAATACTTTTTCAGACCACAGGGTATCTCCCTAGGGTGACTCTGCCCTGAAGGCAAAAACTGGCAAAGTGAATTTAAAAATTTTTAATAGTTTGTCATATTGTTACATATCTCTTAGAATAACTCTCAAATCTCAAGATATCTTCTGTTAATCCCCGTAATGATCAATGCCCAAACTTTCTCTTGATTTTATACATGCTTCCTTCTACAATTAGAGTGAAAGCTTCGGCCCAAACTGCTAGAACAGAAATACTAATAAATACTAATAGTTTTCCAGGAATGAATGTCAACATTAAATATCAGTAGAAATAAATAAATACAAGACAAAAATGTTCACCTACCAAGTCAGAAAAACTAATAAAATGTTTTATACAAGACCAAATCCAACCTTTTTTGCTTTTAGGGGTATGTGCTGTATTACAGTAGTATCCCCATGATGGGGACAGCATTGCAGTGGCCACAGGACAGAAGTGGTCCTCCTCTGACAGGACTTCCCAGTCTCAGCTTCTGTTCAGCAGAGCATTTACTTTAGAATTTCTATTAAAATATCTCAGAATCAAACTTGACAACTGTCCTTCTGTAAACTATGCCCATGCTCAAACAATTTAGACGTGGCTTTACACAGACTTTTAACATGCTATATTGAGAGTTTCTGTTTATTTAAATTATTTTTTTCTCACAGCAGTAAAATGAGGCTCATGCCTAAGTGTTTGCAGCATTGTTGCCTAAGTGCAATACATGATAGTTACTTTAAGAGGAGCATTTTTCATGCCCCTTCAGCTCAAGTGGCATTGCATATAGGCTGCGGTTTTCACCTCTGAACACACATTCATTAGAAACTAATTACAGAAAACAGTATTAACTTAACTCTAATAATTAGTGATAGTATATGTTTAAACTCTTCTAGAACACAGATGCAAATAAAGGATGAGAAACTTCCTACTTTCCACCAGTGAAATTTATGGGTTAGAAACAAAGAATAAACTGCAACTGAAGTAATTCAGTGCTTTTCTGAAAATTATTTCCCAATGTTACTGGAATGTTTTTATGCAGATAGTTGCCAAATAACTAGATTATTCTATTGTAGCATTAAATTAGCTCGTCTCTGCAGAAGATACTTAAAGAATGATGTATTTTGGTACTATTTAAAGCTCTTCAGGATGCTCAACCTGTACTGATTATTTCTCCAGACGACACTGAGGTTTTGCAGGAGAGTGTACCCTGTTACAAAGATGCATTTCTAAGAATACAAATGACAAATTATCTGTAGTTATTTTACTTATGCTTGAAAGACTTCATCCCTTTTCCTTTGAAAAACCTGAAGGGAAACTTGGAACTTGTAAAACACAGATATATTCTAATCAATCTAATCTACTTGCGGAAGTCACAGACGTGTAGACCCTTACAGTAAATGAGAACACAGGTGGAAAAGCTCCTTGAAGGATATATATTGGAAGTTAGAACTGAAACCAAATATTTGAACCAGTGCGTAGCTGCTTTATTGGATCAGTAGTTTCAAATGGATAGCTCTTTGATTAAAGCAAGAGGACCTGGGAAATTAATAAAGGTACCTTCTATTCTCTATCTCTTCTTCGATCCTTGCCCTAATCATATTGTGGCAGCTCATGATATAGAATAAACTCATTATTTTGTCAATAAAAACGTATTGAGTAAAAATAGATTAAACGTTATTCAAATATGCTCTTTAAACATTAGTTCTGTTGCCATTTTATTTAACATTAGACTTCCATCTGTATTCTGAAGAGAGAATTTTGAGCACTTATTTTCTATATGTAAGTATGGCATTTGATATGATTTTGGCAGTATGGTTAATGACAGATTTTGGAGTAGCTAAATTTGGTCTCTCTCTGAGTATTCTTGTAACTCATTGAATAGGTGTTTGTGCTGTAGCAAAATACTGATTCTTTTTCTAAGAGCACATGCATGAACATCCATATACAAGGTTTCCAAATCCAAAACATTGAATACTATTTACCCTGGTGAGAGGAAGGAAATATACATTCATTATTGATTCAGTTTGCATATTGGCTTTATACCGTCATGTGATCTAATAGCTCCTCGGTAAATATCTAAACATAAATTGAGAAAAGGAGAATCAGTATTTACATTTTACTAAATTACTTGGTGCTCCTGGGTATTGATTTCTGCAATACAGACTAAGATGCCTTAAAGATGGCCTTATTTTTCAAAAGTAGCCTGTGCGTGAAATTTTACCACCCTTCTAGCAACCTGTGCAGCTCATTATGTGACCTTTCTCACCAGTGATGGTCAGCAGTCTGCCACATGATTCTTCCCCAAGCCAAACTAGGAGGACAGGAAGGAGGGCTTGAAGGCAATCACTGGTAAAAAAAAAAAAATGTTGTGTATGTTACTATATAAAACTCTAAGCCAGGAAAATAGAAGTGTAAAGGTCTAAGAAGTTGGGGATGAAGAGAGATGGTGCATATGCCCGTCTAGCAAGAAAGTCAGGCAAATTGTAGTCCATGGTGATGCCAGTTTCCCTCAATAGTGCTCTCTCCATGATGTTCCTGCAGATGTGAAGAAATACCAACCGACTCATTATCAATAAAATTGTCTGGGTTTTGCCACTAATCCTGGAATAATTATCAAAATTGATTCAGATGCCACACAAAACTGCAGAACCAATAATACTTCTCAGCTTTCATATCCGAGTGGGTGCTCTGGCCACATCCCAACTTTGTACTCGAGTGAGACTCGGGTACACAACAGTCTTTTTTTCCTGGAGGAAAGCTTGAGTTTGAGTACTTGAAAGAAACTTCATCGTTTTCCAGACAGGAACTGCACTCGAGGTGCAGCCTTGGAGAGCTTGTTTCTAGAGCCTAGGAGTTTTAAGACATTGTGAAGCAGGTGTTTCAAAGACGTCATGAAAGTTGCAAGACTACAAAGATTTCCAGAAGCAGTCTTCACCCTGAAGAAATTCAAAGGCAGATACAGAAGTTATGGGATTGTCAGTGCAGAAGTGAATCCAGCGCAATATTGCCTCTTGAAAGTTTGGGAAGTGTTGGAACAGAATAATGAGGTGTAAAAGCAGAATTTGTAAGAGTGTGTCAAGTACAAATTAGGACCTCTATCTGGAATACTGATGAGGACTTTTGAGCCAGGAGAAGACTGAAGTTAGAAGCTTGGACGTGTGGGCTGGGCATTAGGGAAGGGCTTCGAGCAGTGGCAAAATCTTGTATCAGTTGATGGAAGCAGGAGAGGGCACCATTTTGAGTGGTATTGAGGACTGGTATGAAGGTACAACTGAGACTGTGTGATCTGGAGTGGATGATAAGCCAAAATATACCAGTAAGAATAAAGGTCCTGTGGGAGGGGAAAGGTGAGGCATAGTGAAAGAGACACCACAGAGGAGGACTGGTGGTGTGGACAGGGACAAAGAGAGCGTAAGGGGCAAGGAAGGAAATGTTGAAGAAGGAAGGGAACCTGTGCCAGGAAGAGGAGGAGATTTGTGGTTTTTAAAACTGGAGTTTACTAGATGAAGTTTGAAGGGGTGGTAATGAGTAACAATTTGATGATGAGTGGGGAAGAGGGCAATTACCACAGGGCTCTTTTTGACATACAGCTCTATTCCTGCATTTTCTGAGGTGTGTGGGCACACTGTGCATATAAGGGCCATTATCATTTCCCTCAGCAAAAGGCTTCAGCTCCAACCATGCAGAAGATTACAACAGCCTTGCAACAGAGCATTACATTGGAAAGCCTGTCCAAACTAGATACTCCAGACATCCAAAAGCTAGTAGTCATTCTGAGAGCTAAGGCTGTATTTTTAAATGTGCACAAAGAATGCAAGTTGATGGGGCAGCACAGGATCAAACATTGCTCTCAGGAGCAGAAGCTGAATGAGAAAGGGTTGCTGACTGCAGTCCTGAAGTGGAAAACAATTCTGTTGAAATAGGCAACAAATGAAGGAGTTATTTTAATAATTGTTGGTACACTTTCTAGATCTCTAACTGTTACTGAAAAATATCTGGAAACGTATAAATAGGTGAAATAGTTAATAGAATTGTCCCATGGGTCTGACTGGACTTCAAAGCCTGTCAGGACAGGGAAAGGAGGAGGAAGTCACACCTGAGGTCCTTAAGACACAATGTCAGGGTGAGAACTTGCTCTAACTTGCTCTCCCTGGAGAGCAATAGAACAGTTTTCAGAGCAACGTGTGTCAGACTTAGTGACTCACAACCACATGTGGATGTTCCTAGTAAAATATAAGTTGGTCCAGCAGTAGATGAAGAGGAAAGAACCCCAAATATCAGATGACTGAAAGTGTGCATGCAGACTCTTCTTTATGTTCAGTCCTTTCTACCTAATAGCATGTTCCAAAAAGTAGTGCATTCCAAAAAGTAAAAAAAAAACCCCTTTGTTTAAAAAAAAGTTATTGTTGATGTAAGACAGATTGCATATAACAGGCAATACATGCTTGATGTATGTGGGATAATTCTTGAAGTGGCTAATGCAAAAGCCTGACACCAATGGTTAAAGGCCAGAGAGAGAAAACAGAAATGGAACTAAGATGTAGCAAACATTGTTTGAAGCTTTTTTGGACACTGATAAGAGGTTTTCCTTACCCGAGAATTCAGAGTTACGATTGCAGCAGAACAGGTGTCTGCTAGGCCTACCAAATGTGACTGCAATTAAAGTAATAGACAGAGCATTTCCTGTTCACTGTTAGGCCCAACTTCCGTCATCCAACAACAAGAAGCACGTCCTTTATAACATTTTTCTAGTGATGTTGTGTCACATGAACGCACAGAATTAACATTCCCCTCTTTGACAAGCAACAGCGAATATTCACGGGGGCATGTTTCCGAGACTGACAACGAATGGATTATTCAGAATCAGAAATTCATATTCCATTGTCACCAATTCTGAGTCATCAGGCTTTGTGGAGTCAACTTTTTCAGCTTCTGGGCTGGAATAGTGGGCATTGTGTCTATATAACTGCTATGAGGACATACGTGAATGGAAATAGTGGCTTCAGTAAGTAAAAAGGAGTTTTCATTCTGGACTTTTAAGCTATGTGCTTAAAAAGGAAATCAATCTGCCTAAATCTCATTTATTATCTAGAAAATAATGACAAATGTGAACTAATATTCTTAGAAAAATAGTTACACATGATAGTAAGAGGTAGGAGTACCTGCTTGCTATAGATTTCAAGGTTCAACAAAAAAACATTTTAATGGAGAACTCGGTCTCCTGGCTACCACAACAAAGCAGGCAGGATATTCTTTTTTGCTTTGAGTACAGAACTGTATACGTTAGTAGTCTGTGCAGGCTGATGCCTGTTCGTGGAAGAATCTACTCATGTTGGTTTACGTTTACGTTCCCACAACATGATTTGATTTCAGTATCCAGTGATAACAGAACTGATGCATGCTCTTAAGCGTTCAAGAGGAACTGAACTTCAGAAAACATACTTCTGCTGAAACTAGTTTATTTTCACATGTGCCAGGGCAAGCTTCACATAACGCTTTACATTGAGTCCTCCTAGCTTCTTACCCTGCAGGGAATTCTTTGCAAACCGAAAATCCTCTGTGGCTTACATTTTAGAAAGAAGATTTTGCAGCATGGGAACATGAACTGTATAATCATTATAGATCACTATAGTACTGTACTGGGAAGCATATCTACCCTATTTTACCTACCTCCGAATATTTAAACTGGAAAAAAGAAGTTAAAACTGAAGGATTTTTAGATTTACAGTGCACAAATACTGTATTTGGAGGTGCTGGCGAGTTCCCAGGGAACACTTAAAATTTGTAAGCATCCAAGAAAGCACAGAAGAACTTTGAGATCATTGGCTAAAAGCTGATGATGGACTTTCCTGGCTCCAAAGAGGAAGCGTCTTCCCCTCTCACCACTCATTTGGGCAAGTGTGAATGTATCTAGCAATGTCATAAATATTTGATCATCCTGAAAGCAGCATGCATATTCTTCACTTTACTCACAGAAGTAATCACAGGGATGATGATGTGCAAGGGTACTGTTAGAGCACAAACCTCACCTAGGGGCTGTTCTTGACGGCTAACTTCTGGCATCTCCCTTGCGTGCTGAGTTTGGAGCTAAGGTTTTCTCTAAAGTCAGTGGAGTGAAATATGTTCCTTAGTGGGATTCAAATATTATACATTAAGAGTTTAATGCTTTTAATTAACTATATAGTGAATTCAGATACACATTAACATTTTAGACTATGTGAATATCTGAATCTCAATTCTCAGTCCAGAAACTTTTGTCAAAAACTATGTCCTACATGATGACGATGATGATGATGATGATGATCTCTTTCCGTTCATAATATTTCTGACTTCACTTGCCTTGGATGAGATAGCTCTGAGCATCAATCCAATGACAAAGAGATATTACCTAGATATATCTGAATGAGCAAGAAAAGTGTATACTGTATATATTTATTTATATTAAAATACTTAATTTTTTTGGAACTAACAGGTCTTGTCTTCTCTGTGGAATGTAAGCCAAGTTTCATCTGGGAACAAATAATTGAGTTATATAAGCACACATAAAAATAGACTGACCCACATCTATAACAACAGGATCACATTATAATAAAAAGGTATTACTTGTATAATTTCCTGAAGGCAGAAAGCAGCTATATAAATGGACTGAGATAAAGAAAGCCATGTAATATTTGATCTATATTAGGCATCGTGGCGTTCTGCAGTATGGTGGTTTACATGCAGGCGAGCCAAAACATGAACAGTTTGTCTTCTGGTGCAATGCCATTCTGCGGGGAGGATGAGTATAATAGTCTGCATTGGTATCAGAAGATGGATGTTAGATGACATGGTCTGAGAAGAAGAAGCTGCATACAAGAAAATATTAAGTAAAATTAAGGTGGTTTTTTTTTTTTTAATTTCTGGAATAGGCCACAGTACTGTAGAGTTTTGTTTACATTACTACAACCGATCAGAATAGGGCTTTAGTGAGGCAGTTCTGCACACATCAGGGAATCTGCAGCTGCAGATTTGAATAGGATAGGAAACATTATATAAATTTACTGCACATGCTGCTTCTCCTGCCATAATAGCTAATATGTCAAGACATGCTTATAGAAACAGACACATGCATATGTGTGTTGCAGACAAGGTAGGTGCTCAGCTGGAATTCAAACCAATGTGTATTTACAACTACTGTCGCCATCCCTCTCTTGCACAGCTTGCAAATTCACAAGCTGCCACAGTATATTGCAAGTAATTTAAGTTGTAGTTCTCTTCAAAGCTAAAAGCTGGAAGTGTAACATGGTAATTGTGAATATTTAATACTTCACCAAATGCACAGACTAGTTTTACCAAGCAATATCTGTTCCTAAACCAACAGACTATGTGCAATAAGAACATAATTCTTTAACTATAGCTGCCATTTCTGGTGCTCAAAGCCAGCTTATGAATCCTTAAAGCTTAGTTAACTCAGAAGTAGCTTTCCTCACAGTAAGAGCATGATATACTCCAGAGTAATGATTTCTTCTATGCCAATTTTTGTTTTAAATTCTGAATTTAATAGTCTATCTTTTTTTTTTTTTTGGTGGGGGTGTGTGTGTGTGTGTGTGGCAAGAATTCTTTCATAACAAAGACTGGTTTTCTTCCTAACATTCTAATAGGTGAAAAATAAATGTTGGTAATAGCTAAGCATGGAAATTTTCAGTCTAAGATATTTATTTAAGTAATGAATGACTGAAAATAGGGCATTGCAATTAAACCTATGTCTAATTTTGTTGCACTTGCCCATTTTTAGCTCTAATGTAGAGTTTATAATAAATGGGGGGATGTTTCTGCAGCATAGAACTGGTTGCTTAACCAATAAGATATAAAATCTAATAGACCAAGTACAGCATAAAAAGGGCAAAAATTGGGGTTTTTTTGGACTGGTTAGGCTCTCTGCCTTAACACAGATGTAAAAGTAGCCACCCGAAGCAAGCTTAAGCTCCAGTTGCCACCTGAGCTTAGCTGAGAGAGCTCCATTTCAGCATACATTGACTCACATGTATTTCAACTGACTCTGTCACTAAGAGTAAAAACTAAACATTCTCCATGCTGCAAAGCCAAGTTCTCTGAAAACTCATCAAGACTACAAGGTCATCTTGCACTAGTTATAGAAAAACCATCAAATTTTTTTTTCTCTTGTTTCTATTCCAATGTGGACCTAATTAAAAAGAATTCTACAGCAGAAATCTGCAGTAGATCAAGATCAGTAGAATATGCAGTAGAGCAAATCTTCATAATAACTGATGATTTCTCCAGCTATGATCAAATAGCCCCTATATCCCAGGAATTCATGCCCATATTCCAGGTGCTTAGTGCTTCAGATAGTGGGTTGATGTTCTGAAATAAGGGCAACACTATAGACAACAGGGCACCAATCCCGCAGTGAATGTAACTGACTTACTCTCTACATGCCCATATAAGATTGCAACAGTGTGGTTAATATATGATTCTGAAATGAGGCAAAATAAAAAATTAGAAGATAAATTGTGCTTCTAAGCCAGCTCAGTAACTGGACAGCTAAAAGCCCACAGAAATCAATAGGACATTAATTCCCAATGAGAACTGGGCTCAAAAACCTTTAGAACGTTTTGAAGATTTTGTCCGTGGCTAAAACCAGTCTAATATTTCTGGAGTCAAAGCCTCATGGATTTACTGGATCTTTTGTTTATACATTGGAACTTCAGGACATTAAAATACCTCTAACATTATGAATGTTAAAAAAAAAATAAATAATTGATTGTGTTTTACATGCTTGGCATCAGGAAAGACTGATCTGTGTGACCAAAAGTAAGCTATGTAAATTAAAGCAATTAAACAAAGTCAAAGTAGTAAATATATTGAACTTTTGAGTGTAGCCCTCTCTACAGATTGCAGTGAGCAGTTCAGATTCATCTGATTTTATATACATCTTTCCTATTGGACTCAATAGGCTTGTGAAATCTGAACTTAGAACTTTCTAAAAGGAACCATTTCAAAAACTGACCTGTACACAAAGTGAGAAGTCTATTGACAGATTCAGCTTAGGGTATACTGTTCACTGCACTGATTTAAAATTTACCTGCAATTAATCCCATACTGGAAAACGTAGGAAATTTTGTTTAAAAGCATAGTTTTCAAATTGCAGAAGAGAGAGATTCAATTGCTCAGACCTTAATCGAAGTCTCAAATAGACTTTTTTTTAGGGATGGCCATTTAACAGCAGAGGTATTAAGTTGCATATCACATAACAGAAATTTAATTTCCTTGACCTTATCTGTTCTCAGCTTCCAAATGTTCTGGGGCTCCATGTCAGGTCAAATGTTCCTTTACTTGTCATCCCTAAAAGCACACCCAGTGTGATCAAGTGTTTTGCCAGCCTAGGGAACTGAGCTTGCAGTGACTTTGCACGGCTGTGCAGCACGTGAGAGCAGCTGAGGTTCACCCAGGTCTGTAATGCAGAGGTGGAAGATTTCCCCAGCTCCAGCAACATCTCCTGTCCCCACTCATCTACTCATTCACCCTGATGCCAATGTAATTGAAGAGATCCTGTAGACTTAGATGGCAAATTTAGGATGACTCTGTCATCCACATATAAAAGCATCCATGGGCCACAAATAGCTCATTGGGGATAAGGAAATAAGTGATTTGTTTGAAGATTTCCCTTTTTGTCTTCTGAATGTAGCTTTTAACTGCTAAGTAATTATTCCCAGCAAGCACAGTCATAAAAAAAAGTAGTTTTTGATAAACCATTTGCAGAGAGTCACTGCTTCCTGACAAAACCAAACCTCTCCAATGCCCCAATCCACATGCTGCATTGACTGTGAGCACAGGAATGACTTGGTCTTTTACCAGCCAGAAAAAAAGAGTAAAGGCTCCATGTCCACAGATTCAAGGTACAGGAAGTCCTGCTGCTCTTGAACTCTGCAGAGCCTGAGCAGTGAGCTCTACCTGGTAAGTCTCCAGCCAGTTTGGCACTGCTAACATAGGAAAATGTGTCAAAGTTGTCACACAGGCCATGTTACAATAACATTCACTGATGTGGAAGTCATTTGCCTCTTTGAAAATTTGAATTATATTGTTCAGGTATCTCAAGTTAAAAAACAAAAGTCTTACCGAGTCTTGCCAGGTAGCTTAAAATTTGTCAATTCTGATCTTCAAGGTGAGGAAACATTTCACTTTTTCAATATAATAATTTTTCATTCCTATGTTTGGAAGTTGAACTGAAAGAAAATCCTCAAGTTTGACCTTTCTGAAATTGAGTAACTATGAAGCTAAGTGAGTGAGCAGCAGTGTACATTAATACAGATAGGAGTACAAACTTATAATTGTAATGCATATAAGTATGATGTATAATAAGAATATATAGCATAGTTTTTTCTAGGTACCACATAGACACCACAGTTTAGCAGACTGATGGGAAGGTGGGCCTTAGGTTTAAGTAATTCTGTGAGGGTTGGTAATTTGTATTTGGAAGACCATTTTTAATGCATACATTTTTGTTTGAATATTCTTTATAAACACAGATCTTGAAGTTGCTTTGAGGTTTGGCACCTTGGAAATGATTCCACTGGAGACAATTAATACACATTGTAACTGTGTATGTATAGATTTAAGGGGAATGGAGGGGCTTTATGCTAGGGAAATATTCCTGCCATTCTTCTGAAAATCTGCCCACATTTGAAAAATCCCAATTTGCAAGTGCTGAGAAAAAACTTGCTAGAGATTTAGCTGAAAACTCCAAAGAGTCTGTCTGCTGTGGAGCATCTCAGGGCTGCACAGACATAATTCTTCCTGTGATTACAGCCAGGCACCACAAGATGTGTGCCTCTTAGGGACCTTTCTGTTGACAGAGTGCAGAGGAGAAAACAAAGTGATTTGAATGCAGTGCAGACAAAAGTGGAATTTAAGAGTTAGTGATTACCTGCATGGAGAAAGAAATGGCAGGAGTATGATGAGCGAGAGGGAGGGACCATGAATGCCCGTGTGTATATGCAGGAGATGGGAACTGGGAGCTTATGTGGAAGATGAGGTTTAGAGGAATACAAACAACCGAGGTGTACAAAGGAAGAGAACTGAGGTTAGCTGAGCAAAAGGACAAATATGTGAAGAGAATTACATGAGGATTTCAGGGAATGGGGTTGAAAATGAACACCAGCTAAAACAGATAGTGCCAGAGGGCTAACGGGTAGTTTGGGAGCTGGTCAGTGGTTAAGCTGAATTATTTGCTTAGGTGAGAAGATGGGAACATAAAAGGCATAAAGAATACTGCAAATAAGAGTCAAACAAAACACTAAACCAACATTTTAAAGGTGCAATACAAGGTTAAGTGGAAGCTTTTAACACGTAGGAAATGCCAGCATTGATACTGCCTTTGAAACTTTAATTTGAACCCTTGGGCACAAGCATGATGATACACTATTATGGCATGATGATAGACTATTTCTTCTACAGAAACCCAGCCTTACTCAGGGAACCCCATTATAAGAAATCTCCTCTGGGTTTCCACAAGGTTATAAACTGAAGATTACAAAACTCCTGGTTCATTGGCTCTGGCAGTCAGAAGGTGTGAAATGTATTGAGCAGTGGATTGCTAGAAGGAAAGCCACCTGCATGGAGATGCAGAAAATTCAGTTCCTTCTTTGCCTTTGACAGTTCTTATATGAAACTAAACAAGTAATTTGACTCTAACTTTTCCAGATGGTCATCAATTACACATTTTCTGAGAGCCATCCGGAGATCTGAGATCTAGTTTGAAATAGTATTGGCTAGTTGTAGCTGAATTCTGCTGGAACGACACTTCAGACATAAACACTTGAAAAGTCAGGTCCTTGGCACCTTGGACACTGAATATTACTAAACAGTTTTGACTCTAAGTTCTTGCTTTCCCATTCTATAGCAGTTAATACTTCTCATCTCAAACTGTTCCTTGGATCTAGCTATGCCTCCAAATAGAGAAATGTAATTTAAACTGGTTATTCTACAATTGATTTCATGTTGAATACCTCAATAAACAACTCTCTTATTTATGCAAAACTACATGGATTTGTTTGTTTCAATTTGAACATTTAGTTCAATCCCAAAGGGTTTTTGTCACTCTTTTTTTTTTGTTAGCTTGTGATTCATCTCACGCAAGGGGTCAACTAGGTTCTTGAATTAAATACATAAGAAAAAAAACCCAGCATAGTTCTGGAATGAGAAAACCATTGTAGCTTGCATTTACTGAATAAAAACCTATGTGGTTAAGCTTTGTAACTAAAATAGAACCTCCACTTTTGGATAGAAACCAGAGAACAGTCTGGAGTTGCAGTAAAATATCATGTAGACAAATTAATTTCAGTGGAACAATAGTCTGAAGTGTTGCATTCATTTTATTTTCAAACTCAGGAAACCCAGACTGTGATTCTCTCATGCCCAAGTAGAGTTTATTAAATGACAGCTAATGTAGGAAGATACAGAGCCAAAAACCTAGGTAGAAAAGGAAGATTTTTTTTGTAGTAATGTGGGAGGATAAGGCTCAGAAGAGTGTTTTATATCTTTTAGTGACTCAGGTATTGCATAGCTAGATGAGTGCCTAACAGCACTACAGTTTGCTATGTTCCTTCTCAGCCTAGAAGACTGAAAGATTCATTCAGCTGAAGTCAAACTCAGGACACTTCTAATCCTGGAGTGATGTTTACAGTTCATCATCTTGCAATTAGGAAAAGAAACAACAAAACAAAACAAAGAAATTTACTAACATCAGAACTGGAGATAGCACAGAAGAATTTAAATGTGCCTTTTTTCTCAGAGTATTAAATGGTGAAAACTTAAACTAGAACCTGTCATTTGCTACACATGTGCTAATGTTTTTATTCTCTTTTTGTTTGTTTATCCGTTTGGTTTTTTACCATTTTGGACATCTGCACTGTGGCACTTTGCATTAGTATCACCTCTCCCTGAAACAAACACCCAAATATCTACACTACTACTATAAAATAGTAGGGGAAATACTATTCTCCCACATAATTGTAGGCAAATGCATAGGAAAGCTTGGGCCTCTTAAATTCCACAGAGAAAGTCAATGGGAGAAACAAGCAAACTACTGAAATTCTGTTCTGTTTCTTAACACAACTTTTAACACAGCAGAGACAATCCTCTCCATTCTAAAAAAGTAATTCAAAAACATAGTATGTTTTTTTACTATTCTAAATGCATATGAGGATGTATGCACATTTTCTCAGAAAAAAAAAATCATTCTTCATGGAAAAAGTTAACAATCTGTTACATAAAAATGACTTCAGCCTTCTATGTTGTGAGAATGTTTACTGCATTTGGACCATAGATCTAAAATATTGCAGGTATTTTCTCAAAGCAATTTTCCTTTGAATGACACAATGTCTTGTATTGACAGCAAGTTCGTGAGATGATAATGAGACACTAAATACTCTTTAAACCGTCATTTAATTTTATTTAAAGGAATCCCTTGAAACCATAGAGGAGATTATTTAATTTAAGAACTGGATTGGCTAACCTTCTGCATGAAAGAAAAGCCTATGAAAGGGCTAAGTTTTCAAGAGTAGTTCATTTTGCAAGGAAAGTCATAACTGTTTATTCAGGTCAATGGCCCAGCATTTTGGCCAATAAGTCTGAAAACATTGGCTTTGGCATTGTAATAAAGTGACCTTGCAAGTTTCAGCAGGTATGATCTTTTGTTTTCACAGCCTACACAGCAGAAGGAGCTGTTAGACCCCATAGTCTTACCTCCTATGTAATACAAACTATTAGGTTTCAGCTGGATCTGTTCCTGTATTACATTCAAAATTAAGCTATTAAGCATAAGGTTTTAATGCCCAGAAGAGTAAGAGATTCTTTAGCCACAGCCAGAAAAAAGGACACATAAGATGACACTAATGCCCAAGGTCATGGCAAGAGCTGTCAGCCCAATAGGTGATATGATCTTAGATGAACCACACTTCACGCTATGGAGGAAGAAGTCCTCTCAAGTAGTTGGCAAATGTAAAGTGCATGTTATTTCTTCCTATCTCCAAATCTGATAATGAGTGAAAATCTGAATGTATGAGGACGACCCCTACCATTCTATGATTCCATGACACATTAAGCAGGACTCTAAAAGCAAAGATCCTGAGCACAGCCTTAAAGCATTAATTCATTCTGTGTGAGGTCCCATATCCAGGTGTGGTCGTTTGCTGGTACTTCAGAGGAATATTAAAAAACTTGGGATAACTTGCTTACATGTTGCTAATTGTCCAGGAGGCAGAAGAATGCTGTACTGATTCTTGCTGGTGAATAACTAATGGCCCTATGAATGAGATCCGGTTGTAATGACTGCTTTACTGCACTGCTGTAATTTAACAAGCGTGTTACAACATCCCTGAGGTTTGCAAAGGATGGAGATAAACATCACTTCACTAGACACAGACTTAGTAAAAGCAGAGGGAACTGCACAAAAATTCAGCCAGTCCAGTGGGCCTACTACACTTTTTCTCAGGAACTGGATTAAAACATATCTTTTTAGAATGAATCTTGCTTGAGATTCTGACATGTGCCCTAAACCCTCTGCATATTTTAAAATGCTGTCAATTAGACACACAAATAGAAAATAAATCAGAAACCCAGTTTTATTTTTGGTAGCATAGCACCAGTAAGCTAAACTAGAGTGAAAAATAAATCTCGAGTCATAATTGCCAGCCTATGTCTGTAAAAAAATGATAGTACAACTACTGAACCCGAGCCTTTAGGAACCGTTAAATTGCAAACAAGCTAATGCACAAAATAACGGGGGTGAAAATTCACATTTCAAATAGAAAATAATCAAAGATGGATATCCACACCAGTTAACAGCACAGCAAAGACATAATATTTCTGTATACATTTTTATATATATACATCTGCTGATGTAAGAAGGTAAAATACAGTAAGAAAGACAGTTTTTGTCGTAACTCCTGCTTTTAAAAGAGATCTCTGGTTTTGACTGGTGGTGTCTGCCCAATGCACAATAGAAAAGTATACAATCAGACCTAAGGTCTATGCCCATTGTTTTTAATGTAGGATCATAAAATATTTTCCTGCATTATAATAGCAACAGTAAAGTGGCACTGGTGTGAAACTGATAAAAACAAGCTTTTGAGTAGGTTAATGTGATTTTGTAAGTGACCACAAATAGCACTTGTGAATGGAAATGTGCAGCAGCTACTTAGAAAAGCCATCCATTATTGCAGTCTTGGGAGGGAAAAGATAACATTCTAAGAGGTCCTGACTCTAGCTGAGGCTCTGTGTGAACTGATGGAAGCAAAACTCTCTAAATTGGAGATTTGTGGCACACGAAGGATCGGGTGCTGTAAAATAGGAGCATTTACCTGTGTCCTGTACAGCCAGACACATATAAAAGGGGATTTTGATTTTCAAGTCTCTTCTGTCTCTGTCAGCATGTGCCACTCGCTATCTCTTAAGTACTGTGGAGCATACCTGGTACCTAAAATTGAAAGATGGGCCTGAACTCTTGCATTTTTGCTGTGTGATGTGAAGTTAAATGGTTTAGTACAACAGACTTGATTTAGACAAGCAAACAGAAACAAATATGATATTTACTTACTGTAGGCGCTTTCAGTACCTAAGGTTAAAGAGCCATCTGTTTCTCTGGTATAATTCCAGTGGTTTCAAGGGAATCAGGGCAGGATAAATGTGATGCGATTCGTTCACCTGGTCACCTAGCACACAGCAGAAACCTTCCCTTTGTGTGGAAGTCTCCGTACAAGCAGCTTGCCATCTAGTGGCAACTATTTTGAACACAAGACAGTAATTTCAAACGGTGGATGTTATTTGAAAGATCGGGCTGTATTAAATCATCTGAAGTGTATAAAATCACACGTTATCAAGTGAAAACTATTTTGAAGACTCAAAGGGTAACTGCATGCCTGCTCAGCACTGTACGTTCAGACAGGAAAAATTTCCTGAGTCAAGCTGAATAACACAAAAACATTTCCAATTGTACTGATACCTTCTCTACAGTGTGTCTGGCTATATATCACCTGTAGCATTTTTAATGAAAGAAGATGGAACAAAATACGGATGATGTGACAACTTTTAATTCATCTGTCTCCTCCTCCTGCCATTCTCTCTGGGGTGATAAGAAACAGTATTAGTTAAAATTTTTACATAGCCAAACTGTCGCCCCACCTGAGCAATCTCAATGGCTGGAATAGCAGCTGCTCATAGGGGAAAAGCAAAGGCATGGCCAAGTCAGATTGTTTGTATTAAGGTTATGAGTTACTAATAGAAAGAGCAGTCACAGCTAGCAACCACATGCCATACCTCCTAACCCAAAGCAGCTACCAGAATCTCTTCAGGAAATGCAAAAAAAGATGTACTTTTTGATGGTGGATGGCCTAGTAGCACTTATGCACTTACAAAAGTGGATTTATTTTCCTTACTTCTAATGCTAATTTGGTTCTTCTTGAGAGTAACTCGGCATCTACTTGTAGTACTTCAATGATTCGTTACTATACCATTCATTGCGTTACTATTATTACCATATATATCGTGACACAGGAAATGGGTTTGGCCTAGGGAAATGCTGTTATCTCATTATACACATAAATGTCTCACTGCTTCAAACTCCGAGTGGCAAAGACTTCTGCCCTTCCTTCTGCACAAGGAATTCCATAAATTTCATAAGAAGCTTAAAAAACCCCCATTAAACCCAGTGTCGGAATACAGTGTCCTTAGACCTAATTTTAAAATTGTAAAAAGATATGAGTCCTGCGTGTCTAAATTCTACTGGAAACCAATTCCATAATGATGCAGATAAAATACTCGAGAGCAAACAGATGTTAGTCAGTCTAGAACACATGCCAAATAGATAGAAGTAGCTGACCTTGGTGAATGACAGAAACCAAAGGGTGACAAAAGGTCAGAGATCAACACAGGTTGTCCAATTTTAGAGGATCCTGAACTGACAGGGGAATCCCCAACCACTGAAAACTTGAGCAATGTGATGTGAAAAATCAGATTTAGAGAAGATTTAGCCTGCTGAAATTTGGATTAGGATGTCATTAGCTATTATCTTGCAGAAAAACATTAAATAATGAATTCTGTTAAACTGGAGCTGTACTAAAGAGCTGTTGAAATACATTTTGGAGAGGTCATAAATATAATTTTTTTTGCTTGTTTTCTGAAAAATTTCAGCTGTATCTGATGTCAGAGAAGCAGTAAAATTGAGTTAAAATTCTTTAGATGAGAGAATTTATCAGTTTTCAGAGCTTGATGATGTGTCTGCTTACACTGTAGTAGTCAAAAATATAAATATACGTAGTTGTTCAGTTGAGTGACTGAATGCATTCGTATTCAGCCTCCTATTCAGTGATCACAACTGCTCAATTCATTGAAAATGTACTTTAGCCTCAGTTGCCAACCTATTTGCGATAAAGTGACTTGCATTCTGTTCCAGGCCATGAATCACGGTCACAAGAGTTAATTAAAGTTCTAATGGCAGGGTCAGCGAGGTCAAGTGAATGAGTTTGTCTATATGTAATTAGGGCAGAACAGAAGATAATGAAGTTCAACAGGTGTAACTGAGAGCAGAAGCTGTCTGTTGTATAGAGGTGCTTGACTTGAAGATTCAGAATTTCTTTTGGAGTGAAAAGTTGGGAAAAATACCTTATGACCTATCAGTAGAAGAAATTTTTCTTTAGAAATGACAGGTCTGAAAATAGACATGTCCCAGCACCATCTTTACTCTCATTTTCAAACCTGCTGAACACAAGAATGTGAATAACATGATTGTTTCAACAGCACACATTTTTATTTTCTAGGCAAATGCAGAGAAATAAAGATAAGTGAGAAAATTTTGTAGATGGAAATGAACTCTCGGTGTCATTTATTCTACATCAGATCACTATTAGAATTTCTTTATTTTCTCATATTAAAAAGGTGACTTCACAATAAAGATGTAAAATAAATGAATTCATGGCACTTTTCAATCTCATAAGAAAAGACATACTTTATCCCGACTCCTCTATCCAGACATCTCTTGCTCACAAGCTTGCTGTTTTTAAAACAATCACTTTCCTCAAATACCAATAAACAGCAAAAGCATACCCCATGAACAGGACAAAATGCCTGCAGAATAATTTACTGCATATATATTAAGAACGTGGTGTAAAAGCACTGAGGCAGGTTTATTTAAACTTTCTCTTCAGAGAGTAACGGGAAATGTGTGAACGTGAAAGTGTCCCAATAGTCCTTCCCCATCAGTCCCCCAGCTGTGTATTAGCACATTTATGATAGGTATTGGCAGTGTAAATTTCCTTCTACTACCTCACCAGTGCTTGAATCAGCCCTTCAATCAGAAGGTTCACTTCTGCAAATGAAAAAGGAGTTCAGTTCCCATGCCCAATCAATCCTGGTATCTCTCCTCAGACCACCAGAAAGGGATGGCTCATTTTTGCCTTGTGTTACTGGGCTGGGGACACCTGCCTGCAGTGAACAAAAATAAGACCGTTAGGTCATTTCATGGCTCTACAGTTACATCTACAACAGTAAATCAAAATAGTGACCGGGGACATTCCTGGGCACAGAAATGGGGTTGCACATGAAATTCTGATGGAAAAGGTCCTTGCCCATACTGGCAAGAACAACTGGGGAGGCTGGCACAGGCCTGGGCAGCCTGTGAACAGCCACCCTTTCCAGTAGAGTACACACAGGTCATGTCATGCCACACGGGTCAGGGGTCTCCTTGACACTTTTATGGTGCTGGTACACACATAGTGTGTTGTTACTTGTTAAGCTTTCACATAACATATAAAATTTATAGTTGAATCAATTTTAAAATAGATAATTCCCTAAAATGTTCAATCACTTCAAAATCAAAGTCAGCTAGATTTTGGCTTTTTCAAAAGGTGGAAAACCAGGTTTGGTAGCTGTTATGTTATGTGGTCAACAGCCCATCTGCACACCCACAAAAAAGCACGGAGAGAGAATGTTATAAGGGCAGCCCAAATACTACTATGATTGGCTGTTCCCAGGCTCATTAAAGAGACCATGGGTCTATCTCGACAAGCCTAGAGGAGCACGGGCACACAGGGGCAGGCAGGAAGCCAAATGACACCCTCCTGAGGACCAAACACCTTGTCTGGTCTTCTGGGTTTTTAATCATGAAAATCTCATCCCCATTGCCCAGGTGTGAACCCCATCAAGATGGGCCATTGGGAGCATCTCTCTGGAGCCCCTTTCAGGCTGGGGGGGTTACTGCCTAGGGGTGTGGGACACATTTTGGGATGAGGGGAAGAACATTTTGGGGATTGACCAGGATTTATTATGGAATGTTAAGGGGAGGAAAAAAAGACTGGAAAATAAGGGATTTAGGTAGAAAAGTGTGTTTGTTTATGTGAGAAGGTCTGGACCTGGAACTGGAATGCGGCTGCAGACTCAGAGGCTCATATGTGCAGGTCCCAGTGACTGAGGAGGCTGGAAGACAGGGGCCAGCTACTGGGCCGACTTTGTGAGCCCAGCTCCTGGAGGAACCTACCTTGTACCTGGGTACAAATACTTATTCTAACTAGTGGGCCTCCAGACTACTCAGACAGGGAGGGAAGCAGGATGAGGCCATTGTTTTTGTCTGTGTTCATGTGAGCATTCTGTGTGCCTGCCTGTGATCAGTGTGGTGTGCCCGTGCAGGTGCAGATGCATAAATGTGATGTATCTGTATGCTCTGTGTTTGTGTGCTTACTGGGAATACATCTTCAGCCTTGCTACTGTTTGGGCCTGGGGACATGGAGCTGCAGCAGTCTTGCCTCTCTCAGACTGATCCAGCCCAATCTATTTTCCTCTAGCACCTACTTTGCAGCCCAATTCTCAGTTTTTGTGGGTCTAGCCCTGAAGAGATTCTTAATTGCTCCACTGTACTTACCAGAAATTCCCACTAACACTAGTGGAGATGCCAGAATATCTTCAAAATGTAGGCTTGTGGTAAGCAGCTTATTAAGCTTCTTGGCAGAAAGGCCAAATATTGATCTTTTTTAAATACAGACAATTAAACTTGGTTCATAGACGTACAGTGGGGCCAGGGTGGAAAGTTGACATTGCTGCAGTTGTGTTATAGCTTCTCTCTGGATAAACAGAAGACTTCATTTTCACTTCTATCAATCCCACACCATTCACAAACAATAAAATTAATTTCTAGTTTGAATAAACACAGCCTACTAAATTGGTTCCTTTGCCAATACTTTCAAGCTTTATATTGTACTTGCTCACAAAGCCAACAGTGTAAGTTAACAAAACAAAAGATGTTTTGTTTTTTTTTTTTTATATTAATTAAGCCAAGTCCTTAGATACAAGTAGCTCATAGGAGTTATCTCTAAAGAATCCAGTTCGTTGGCAATTTGCAAATCAGAAAAAAAATAATGCCAGTTTTTTGACTTGAATTCTTTGAACATTTTAGAGCTTGTGAGCTTTTACACTGAAATTCAAGAAGACTACTTTACAGGAGCTGAAAGTCCCTAAAATTGACCTCTTATTTAATCAATTATATTGAAAGCTCTTTTACATGATATTATCAGGAATGAGGGCATTGTTAAAAGCAATCCAACAAATATTTGAATTAGTAATAGACTGATACATTGAAAGCACATTCCTCCTTGCACTTAATTCTCAGATTTCCCGTGTCTCAAAATTTATCCATCTTCAACCAAGCTTAAAGCAAGAAAGAACCCAATTGCCTCAGTCATCATGGTCGTAGAGCCTGGAGCTCACACAATTCTAGCTCCTTCCATATGGGAGCCAAACTGTCATAGTAAGGCTCTATGATGCATATACAATCAACACCAAACTGTATGGGCTGTCTTTCATAGGATACCATTAAGTTGTATTTGCTAAAGTTGTAACATATTGGAGGTCAATAAATGTTAGTTCTTTTTTTCTTTTAAAAAAGCATTTTCATCAAGTTCCCTTCGCTGCATTGACAGAATTTTCCAGTCACTGCAGTAAAAGAACAAAACTAGTGGCCACTATTTATTTTTCTGAGCTCTTCTGTCCTCATACACAATGTAAGTATAGTTCCTCCCTATCAGCAGATGGAGACAGAGTACACATGTTTTGATGTCACCATGCTTCAGTTAATTAAGAACTTCTCACCACACAACCTAGACATCATCCACTTGGTTGATCTTTGTATTTTCTTAAAGATTCCAGGATAATGAATCAACATACCTTGCTGGTTTAGTCATTTCTCTGATTTTAAGATTACCCTGATTTTAAGATTCCCCTGATTTTTTTCTGGGGAAGTTGGAACTACCTAAGAAATGTGATTCTGGGTCTAGCTCTAGTTCTTAAGGCACAGTTTGCTGCAGAGCAAACAATCAACATAACAGCAACACCAGTCACCTGTTACCTTCCATGAGAGAGATTCATGTAATATTGCTCTATGACACAGTTCTTCACATTGTTGTGAATTATTTTCACAATTATATTTGACAGCATCATAAATTAGGGGCTTAAACTGGAACATTCTAAAAAGAAAAAAGCCATATGTAATAAACTTAAGCAGCAAACTTAGCAGGAAGCTTTTATAAAATTTTTCTTATAGGTCATTATTACAAATCGACTTTTTGTTTTGGCCCAGGTAGGAACCAGGTATTGTCTGCAGAGTAGTAAGTGCCATTATCAGCTTCTTCAAAGAGATACTGCCCTATAGAATTCATTTGAATTCACATTGAATTTCACTTTTGTAGGGTGTCTTTAATTATTCTCCATTCTGCATTTGTCTGCACTTTGCTTTTGTCACTGTCTCTTAAATCTTGTTCATTACAGGTCACTACAAAGTAAGTGCATGGCTACAGCCAAATGCCAAACCCCATTAACTGTTTGGAAACACATGAGTGTAAGGTATCAATATCCTGCCAAAGTAACTGTTCCCTGGGTGTTCCTGTACAGTAAACCGCTGCAAATTCCAGGGGTTCAAAAGTAATGGAGTATGATTTTTCCTCAGAGCCTTAATAAAAATGTGTAGCATAATGCTTTAGGAAATAGTATTTAAGAGTAGGGCTTGTTGAAACCAAAATAGATCATTTATTTTAATCTCTATTAAAATTTGTCTTCTGTCTCCATCTGCTGAGTAGGAGTTGTCATGTTTCCTATAGATGACTCAGTAAAAAAGAATTAGAAGAAAATAAGAAACATAAAAAGTGATTATTCCAGTATCTCAGCATTTTGCTAACAGCAACACATCTTTTCCATTAATATTCACTATTGACTTATTCAGTCAGTATTTTGAGTCAAACACATTTTCCACAACTCCCAATTTTGATTTGCCCCTGTTCAGTGGGATACCACAATTCTTGTGCTTTCAGTCTTGAAAGCAGAGATGTAACAGAAATATTATCCTTTCTCTTAGAATGTTTAAAGTTTTCAACTGTGCAATAGAAAGAGGAGGAACCTCTTAGTCTCCCCAACCACTCCATGCCTAGACCTTCCGTTGCATTTCAGTCAAACTCAGTGACTTTGGTTTTATCCTCAATCTTTGTCTGGTTAAATTGATTCTTTGTGAAGAAGTAAGTCAGTTAATATAAACTCTTGTTATGTTTAATAATGGTCTTAGATTGATGCAATCCATTACTCTTTCAATTATCTTGCTACTTAGAGTTACTGCAAAAGTTTATGTGAATTAATTTCAAGTCATGGCTGTTTTCAGCTGATACTTTGGGGTAGATAGGATACCCTTTGCATTAAACTTTTTGTTCCTTTTCAAAAAGTTTTTTGATTACTAAAACCAGTATTTCTTAATTAATTTGCTACTTGTGACTATTGCAACCATCTAAGTAAATTAATTTAGGTGGGTATTTATTTATTTATTTATTTATATTCCTTTGACATCCCTTCAGCCCTCAAAAAAGGGCTTAACTGATGTACAGATTTTTATGCCAGCATTTTGCATGGGAAGGAATTTCACACAATACTACCACTAATTTCCCTGACAGTATTCACAATCTGGAGCTATTAAATCTGTGATTTGCTGAGTGCAGTGTAGCCTATAATTTAAAGCAGATAACATTTATTTTTTATGATTAAAAAAGCATAAAAAACCCTCATGAAACTTGCACATATTCTGTTAGTGATAGCAAAACAAACCAACCAACCAAACAGGTTGGGTTTTTTCATTCGGTTTCCAAACTGTTCCCTTGTGTGATCTCCTTTTTCTTTATAACAGAGCATACTGAATCACAATGTGTCTGTAAAAAGTCAAATCCAAATCCATTAAGGAACTGGTCAGTAGAGGTTGGATCTGCTCTAAAGCATGCCAGATTTCATTCTGCTAAAGGAACAAAATATGGTTCAAGAAAAGGAGAAGAGTCATTACATAAGTCTGGCATTTCTTAACCTAATTATACCTAATTTAATGTGAATTATAGTTGATGTAATAATGTGATAAAAGTGTTAGCAAAGAACATTGTGAAGAAAGTAGCACTCCACATCGATATATAGTGATAGTCAATATAATATAGATATATCTATATCTCTCTCTATATATCTCTATATAA
>JANIJG010000775.1:0-23721 GCA_024611175.1 Megaceryle torquata | reverse complement strand
GGCTCTGAGCAACCTGCTCTAGTGGGAGGTGTCCCTGCCCATGGCAGGGGGGTTGGAACCAGATGATCTTTAAGGTCTCTTCCAACCCTGACAGTTCTATGATTCTATATAATTTATACAGGAAGGTATCTTCTATGATTATATTAGATGGTGCATTTTGATGTCCAAACAACCCCAGATTTGTTACTGTTTCTCTCAGATGGCCAACCAAAGCTCTGCTGGCTCACTGAATGGCCACCATATACAGTGTACATCTCAGCTCATTTTGCTGCTTTTACTGTCCTGCAGCTTTTTTTTTTTTGTGGGGGCAGATATTGGGTCACAATGGTTCTGCATCATACAGCAGGTATGTGGGTCAGCCTGTGTTTTGGCAAGGGCAAGTGGCTGTGGCAAGGGCAAGTGGCATAGTGCTGACTTGCTGTGTGCAGCCCCAGCCTGTCTGCCCTGCACTGCACTGCCCATTAAACCTAAAATGTCAGGCAGCTTAATTTATTTGGATTGCAGCAATATGTAGGCTGTCTACCAGGGAATCCGTGTGTCTGTTTGCTAAACTGTGTACAGGTAAGTAATAAACCAGGCATTTCTTCTGCAGAGTCTAAAAGCTCTGTTTAGCAGGCACTTACTAGGGATAAGACTACTTCCAGTGGCATCATTCTCCAGGCTAATTTTAATGGTATGGCCAAAATGAATGATCAGGACCTAAATATGCATTTGCAATTTCAATGAATGTTAAAATACGTAATTTATGAAACACAACTAAGAAGACTTTGGATAACATAATGTCATGGTTGCATGTCACCATCCTTATGGTTTAAAAATTTACATTTCTGCTTTGTTCTCCTTGCAGTTATGTCTGAATTCCCCCTGATGCTGCACTGGTGGCTGGCATTAGGTATAATTACATTCTTTAAAGTTGAAATTGTTAGTCTGTGTAAAAAATTGGTATTACAGTATGAAGTGTTTCTACTAAATGTCTGTTGTCTCACTAGTTTGAGAATCGTCAACATTTAAAGAAGAACTATATGCTTTCCATTTATATTTCTTTTATTGGAATAGGCAAGTAACACTGGGCTAACATTTGCCTTGCCTTAAAAAATCTTCTATGTTAAGACCAGAATGTATTCAGTTTATGTTAATCTTGGTAAAAACAGCAGATATGCTCATGTTCTTGAAATTAAAATTAAGTTCTGATTATCTCAAATTATCTCACTTAATCCAAGTATCAAAAAAGACAGTTGTCCAAACTAGTCTCCCTTGGTACCCTTTATAATTAATGGAAAGAAACAGGCATCTTCAGGGGAAATTTTTATGAATACTGTGCACAGGTACTTACAATGAGATAAATCCCAGTCATCACATTTCCTTAGAGTGAATGGCCTACATTTCTGAATGTTTAATTTTCTGTAAAATTAAAAGTATAGCTTTGTACTAGACTTTATTGTTTTGAAAAATAGTTAAAGGCAAAAGTACTGGGTTCTGTTCTTCTTTATTATATGATGGGTAACAAGGATTAACAGCTGCAGTAAACTCCTAAATGTTGGGGACCAGCTATTTGCCTATTCTCTGTCCTGTAACTGGTTTTGCCTCAGCAGCTGCTGGGGCTGATATCTTTGCAGGTGGTTAAAGCCTTGGGCAAAATGTTTAAGTAGATAAACCATTAAAAAAAAAAAAAATTAAAGCTTTTTTGTAACATTTATATTCCACTATAAACATTAATACAAAACAGTCATATATTTTCTTTCAGGATCTGGAGTAATTTCCATGATTTGTGGAGGACAGATTTTGGCATACTGCTTGTTCAAAGACAACTTCATTTACCCAATTCTAGATGATTTTTGAAAAGGAAAATTAGAACTTGCTTTTTTATTTATATGAATTCTATGGTTTCATTATCAATATAATTAAAATGAAGTGAGCAACTGTCTAATTGTAAGACTAATGTTTAACTTACCAGACCTTTTGTATCGTACCTTTGATTGCAGTGTCAATGTAATCACTTTTAGCTGTTGTATGTAATTATTTTAGCTTTTGTATGTACATTGTCCTTTAAGCAACTAATTAGATACACCGTCTCTTTAAAAAAAACCCCAAAACATAAGGAGGATATGAGCAAAGATGCAACACTTCTGAAAAATCCTACAAGGAAAAGGAGAAAGTAGGCTTGAATTTAATCTTTTCAGCATGCTTGTTATCTACTGTATTTTATGAACTGCTGACTCTAACTTAGGCTGGGGCCTGACCTCTCACAAGCCCTGCAAAACTTTCAAGTCACCCTATCTGGCATAAATCACTGAAGGTTTGAAGCAGTCTTTATTGGCAAATTTACTGGCAAACCCCTGGCAAAGAAGTATTGGTGAACAGCACATATCTCTGCACCTCTTCCCATCCTAAAGCTCCCACCTAGAAGCTTCCCAAGACAACAGCAAGCAGACGTACAATCCCCACTGTTTGGTCGACCCCTTTGCTTCAAGAGATGCTACAGACAAACGTTTTCTACAATAGCTTCAGGCTATTCTCTTTTTTGCTAATGATCCATTTATGGTCTGGCTGTGCTGGAAGGAGGAAAGGCAAATGCTACTGACAGCCACTGTTTTACATATTCCTTTCTCTCTCCTCCCCAGCTGCAAATGGTCAATGCCAAAATACGAGTTTATGAGTCAGGATAAATAAAACCAACAAACAAACCACAGCAGTGGCTTAAAAAAGTTGTAACAGGAAAATTGCTAGAAGGCAACATCATCTTAAGTACAATACCAGTGACTGGATTTCAACTGCAGTTTGCTTAGAAGAGCAAGACTGGATTGCTGTTTGCACGGGAGTGCTAGATGTTGCACTTGCCTTAATCTTACTCAACAGGTAATGCCTCTGAAGAGTCTGTCCCCTGTTGATCTGATCAAATATCTTAAAATTTTTGCAAGTTTTACAATTTTCAATTAAGTTCCAATACTGAAAGTATGTATATAGTAAGAAGGATATTTCAGGAGAGTCCCAAAATAATTACTTTGACCCTCACGAATGATAGACATGTAAGACATTTTAGAGACAAAGCAAGTATGTAAATCCATAGTATTGAGTAGATGTAGACTTTATAAGTTGTTCAGCATAATAAACTGAGTACTGAAGTCACCATAGATCATTCCAGAGAGTGATGTAACTGACCCACACTTACCACTGGTCTGAACTGCGTGTAGACTGATGGATTTCTATCTCCAGAAACATTAGTGTGCATAGAACTGACTGGTATTATGTGACTGAAAGATGTTTGCACATTTGTTCCAGTTTTGTTTCAGTTCAGAACTATAAAAAAGGATGGGAAGGAAGTATCATGTAATGTAAATTCATACCTCTGTCCTCATCCTCACACAGTTTGTGTGTGTAGGTAGTGTACCATATGGCAGAACATGAGTGGATTAGATATAAAGTTAATCCACGGGTAGAACAAGTTTCTATTTTTAACCTGACAGGATTTTCCTCTACACGTGTCAGCCCAGCTGCAGTTTATAGTAGCTCTGTTGCCCAGTCTTGCCAGTTTTAACATTTGTTTTCTATTTAAAATCTTAAATCACTAGCAAGAGATACCTTCAGACTAATAGGAAGATTGCTTCAGTCCCAGGATTTCTCCAAAGCATGGACAACTAGGCCAGTGCTAGAAGAGCTATCACAGCAAGAACTCTATTGAGGATTAAAATCCTTAGTCCAGTTATTAAAGAGTCATTAGCTTCTTGCATTACTTTCAGATATGGAACAGTGAGACAATTTCTACATTATTTATTTTATCTTTTCCATCTCTTTTATGCTGAGCACCAATGATAAATATTACACATAATGTTTAAAGTATAGACAAAGTTCATATTACAGAAATAAATATTCATCATGTGAGCAATATGAGCTATGTCTGTGTGGGCATTACCTGGTTAGAGGCCTTTAGAGATAATATCTAATATTGTGTGATTTCGATCTGATACACCAAACCAGTACTTTTGAATATGACAAACCTGGCTGTTTCTGGAACAATAATAGAATGATCCACTTGAGCCATCTGCATGTGACTAATTGGTAGCAGTCAAGACACAGATGGAAAAGAAGAGCTGCTGGAGGACAAGAAGGGTGTTGCATATGTTTCACAACAGACCTGCTAAGGACAGCAAGAAAAGACCACTACAGAAAGCAGAAGGAAAACAGAGAAAACAGCAACAGGCACATGTGTTTGGGAAAAAAAAAAAAAAAAAAAACCAACAAAAAACCCACCCACAAAAAAAAACCAAAAAGGCACAGTGAAAGCAAGAAATGAGAAGACAGAAGTGGACAAGATTAATGAAGTCTGCAGATGGAACTTGTAGCACTGGAGTCTCACAACATGAGACTTGTATGCCACAGTCTGTTTTTCTGCTGATGTATACACGGCCCTAGGAACGGTGGTCTCCATATCCATAGTTAGACTATAATCTGTGATGTTATGCCTGTGGCTTCTGCCCCAGGATTTTCAGAATTATTTGCTCTCTGACTCAGCCAGGCACAGGAATATTGTCTAATTTAGTTGGTGTGGGCTTGGTGTTATTTAAGCCCCTGCGATACAGTCTGGTAGTCACGAGTCTGCATAGGTATTAGTGGGGGTGTAGATAGACTAGAAAACATTACAAGCAGATGGAGACTTTATCCACTTCCAGGCAGAGTTTGTAGGGAAGAAGGTCAGAAGTTGCAAACATTAGGTACAGAAATCAATGGAGCAGTACACGAATGGCATACCTTAATAATACCATACTTACTTACAGTCATTTTAAGGGTTTTTTTTCCAGAGGCAAGAAACTCCTTTTCATCACATCCAACTACCTGCTAAAACAGACTACGGTTCTCTTCAATTCAGCCCTTTCTCTAATGGACTCTGCATTCATTCTTGTTCCAAATGGTGAAGTGTCTTACTTGTAACAAAAATAGTGAGTGAAATGATGGGATTTTTTGAGACTCTAAGCATATATTCCTAAAATAATATCACACCTTAATGTAATGTCAAAGTATAAACCAATTCAAAAAATTGTTCTGGGACCAACAAACTAATTCAGATGAGTAAAACCAGCCAAATACCTGACTGTGGAGTACAGAAAATGTAATGATTTTTATTTGGCATTTTGGTAAAAATATAGGTTTAAATACTTATTATTTCCCAGTGAAGTAAAGGGCTGGTTATTCAAACCAAGCCCATCATTTTTCCATATCTGTAAATTGCTTGATCAACACTTCCATCTGTTTTGTATTCAGATGTAGAAAAGCAAGTAAAACAAAACCCTACAGTAGCCATTATTTCTGTATTCCTAAAAATACCGGTAACTGCTGCACCAATAAATACAGAAAACACAGTACAGATCACCAGCAATGGGTAGCTGAGTCACCTGACTGCAGTCTCCTACGCTGGCTATTCATGCACAGGATCTCTGTGGCCCACAGCCTCTTGACTAGAAATACCCAGCATGACTCAGTGAGCTTCATTAAACTGAGAAAAAATGTGAAAGCGTTAAACATTCTTCATTCCATCATCTGCTGTGTATGTTGTCATGCCATGAAGTTAGATCCTTGTTGATTCTCACAGGTATATAAAGCTTTATTTAAATATTTTATATCTTCCAAATGTGACTGACTTAGAATATTTATTTTGTGGCTTAAGATGCTGTGTAATGATCCATCTGCTCAGTAATGGCTAATACTCTAATCTCTCCTTTTTGTGAGCTAATCATGGCCCCAGACAGCATGCACTCTCTCATTAGATGTCAGAGAGGATAAAGGTCTTAGGAATGGTTATAAAATTTGATGGTGTAATTAATACCTTTATTATTGGCTTTAACCTTTTTAGTGTGGGGCTATGATTTTAAGCTGCAGATCCATGTCTCAACCTCTCCTCTGCTTAGGGAGAATAATATGGATCCCTTCAGAGTCCTCCCTTCAGGTGCACCAGGATAATTATGCCTATGTTCTAGGGCAGGCAAGCTTCGTGTTGGATTTACATCCTACTCCATCCATTCTTCAGTTCAGGGGAGCAAATTAATACCTTGCAGTCATCTCCCAGTTCATACACTCAGGTTTCCTCTGACAACAAGGGTGAAAGAAGGGAAAGATGTGTGCTTGGATGCCAATCTGACATGTAGTTGTTGCATGGCATTGGCTTGGACTGGGGATTTGGGAAGTGACACTAGGACACCAACTGTGGGCAAGCAAAACATGAAGGAAAGATTTGGCCCCAACCTTTTGAGGATGCCTACCCCTAGAACACAGTCACAATCACATAACAATGATGGTTGAAACTGAAGCATCTAAGAAATCTGCAAGGTACTTTCAGCCTCTTGCTGTCATTGTCCTAAATCAGATAGTCACAGCCTGGCCATTAGTGTTCCATATTTTCCAATGAAAATAAATCCTAATGTAAGATTATTTGTTGTGGATTTGCAAAGTGATTTGCAAACAAAGGGTCCACTCCTGCTTCTAACAGCAAAGATCCCATTTTCTCTATTAGAGCAATATCAAAGGATCACTTATATGTACCCAGACCCTCTCTCAGAGTGATCTTGTCACTAGATTTTCAGCATCAAAAGAAGTGTTTAAACAAAACAAGAGTGATGGCAAAATGCTCAAATACATTAACAATTACCAATTTCCTAGCAATCTTCAGGCACCTTCACGCTGAAATTACATCAGTTTTCAAAATACACTGGAAAACTACTTTGATTCACTTCATAAAACTTGATGGGGGTCCACACACAGATCTACCATTAAAGATGACAAAAAAGATCAATGTGTTTGGTATCTCATACAATATTAACTGAAAAAAATTCTGTAGATATTAGCCAAATTACATGAGCAAATCCAACAGAAAATTATATTTACATTCATTTGAATTTAGTATTTAATATTGATTTGAATTCTAAGGAATTATTTTAACACTACTTCCCTGGAAATTTATAGCTAATCTTACAGAAACGGGAAGTATTCTTTAGTACACTCCCAGGAGAGAGAAGGGCAAGCAGTGAGCGGCAAAGGCAGAGGAAAGAGGGTGTTTCAAGAATGTAGCTGCTTCAATACCCAGGAAAAATGAAAAAGAACTTGTAGGATATGAACCAAATTACCTATCTGGGAGTAATTTTTCATTCTAATGGGAGATGTGCTGGTAACTAAGTCCTGGCTAAATTTTCCAGTATATCATTGATATACAAAAATCCCTTCTAAAACAGCCAAAACCATCTGTGAACACAGTTAATTGAGTTTTGCTTGAAAAAGAAAAAAAAGTGAAGAATGTCAATGCCTGTTCATTTCAGTCCTGTTAGATCTCAGTTGGACTCATGAGGGTAAAACAAGAAGAGAACGAGAGGGCTGCAGTGACAGTGGATACATTCAGATCTGAAGCAATAAACTCTGTAGATCAAATTATTCGGTCAATTATCTGGTGTGCCATATTTTCCATCAGCTTTTTCAGCACTTGCTTTCGAAATAAATTTTATTTCCTGAACATTTGCCATTGAATCGTTTAAAGAAAAATGTGAGTTGTAATTGAAAAGCAGCTACTGTTTTCCATTGTCAGGAAAAGAAACAACATCGGGTCTTCAGGTTTTGAGTAAATAAAATCAGTTTTGATAAAAAACAAAGTTGCAATAAACTGAAATTTTCTCACAAAAATCTGCTTAGACCAGAAGGCATTTTTATTAAAAAAAAAAAAAAATATATATATATACATATAAAATTCCCAACTGATAATGTTTCATACTTTATTTGTTGTATGTATTTTTAGAATGTGTTATGTATCACTAGATAACATTTGCAGACTGTTCCAGTTGCCGAGGTAACGATGTTATTTTAATGATCAGCAGAGAGGATCATTATGTAAAACATTATGTTAATTTCAAACACAGAAAATTGATGTCTTGCTGTTACCTTGAAGCTGCACCTTTTATTTTTTTCCCCACAAAGTGCTTTTTTCCATGAAAATTAATGGTATGACAAAGTGCTCAAGTATCCTTTTCATACTGATTCATGTTGGCTTTGGAGGCAAATAAGGCAAAAATGACACCGGACAACCAAGTAACAGCAGATGAACCAAGTTCAAACCAACATGGTTTGTACAGAAATAGTATAGGAAAAATTGTTCTATATATTCATAACTAATATACATGGACAGTTGGTGGGAATTCTAGAAAGGCACATACCTCATTTTTAACTTTGAAATACTTTGTTGCTTAGTTAGCAAAAGCAAACTATAAAGCACATGTAAGTATTGTTTATGATTAAGTACGTGTAAGTATTGTCCATGATATAGATGATGAAATGATTATAAAACTGACATTAAACTTTTGCTGCTATTAGCTTACATAGCTACTAGATTACTAGATTATAGCAGCAATATAAATGCTGTGCATTTATGATTTTACTGCAATCATAAATACTCTTTTGGAGGCTGCAGTGAGAACCTGGCTGGTGTAGTAGTTCATGATGTGTTTCTGTTCTCAAACTGTTCTTCATTTAAAAAAAAAACAGAAAAAAAGAGAAAAAAGGAAAAAAAAAAGGAAAAACAAAAAAGTAAATTACAAAATTATCAGATCTAATCCTCAAACAAATCCTAGGGCTCATAATGACAATTGCTGTTGCAGCACAGCAGACTCAGAAATGCAAATTGTCTCAGGCTACCAAATGCAACTCAGTTTTGTCAACAGTCTTCTTTTGCCTCTTCTCTGGGGTTCTACCCATAGATTGTGTTAACACTCTCTAGGTGGAACTGGATGCTTTTATGTATTAGAACATGATATGCTGAAGACATCTGAGAGCTCCTGTATTCTCCTGATACGTCCTCATAATCAGCTGATTCATTTTAGAGTCAGTGAACTTGCCTAACAACACTCAAAGTGTGTTTTGATGGAGACTATATTTATATGGACTCTTCACTCCATGGAGCTTATTGAAATCCTTTCCCAAGGATTTCCTCCGTAGGCAAAGCTCGGACTTCAAAAGGCAGTAGCTCTTTCTCAGATTCTTTACCCATAATTACACCTATTACACTGGTGTTCTTCTATTGCAACCTCACTACCCTGACATGCTTTTCTGACATGCTGAGGTTTGCTGGTTTGTATACCTCCCGATGAGGACTGCAAGCTGAAAATGTAAAAATGGGAAAAAACCAAAATTGTCTTAAATCAACTAGATACTGTAAAAAGAACATAAGATGATACAGCTGGGAATAAGTCATCTATTAACTAAGAAGATTAGGAATTAATTCCCCCCTTCCAACTTCTTATGCCTCACTTGTCCACTATGTGCGACCAGATACCTTATCCTGAAAAGCTTTGCTTTCATCCTTAGCGTGGTGAAAATAATGAGCTAAATTTTCAAGCCTTTAAAACTTTCCAATGGGTAGCTTTCTGCTACAAAATGCTGATTACACAAAATCTAAAAGTTTCAAGGGAAAATATTCCTTTTTTGGCAAATTGTTGACAGAATATAACCAAAGCATATTATCCTGTTGGCTACTGAAATGCACCAGACGATGCAAAAAAAAAAAAAAAAGAAAGCATAAAATGAAGTAATGATGAAACAAAATGCCTAAAGTGTATTCTTTACTGCAAACATTTTCATAGGTCCTTTCAGAAACTGTAAACCAGACTTTCCAAAAGTTTAAATTCTTGCAGTGAAAAAGAGAGAAAAAAAAAAAATCAATTTTTAGTCTAGTAAGACAATTCATATATTTTTGAAATATAACAGCATTGTTACATCACATCTGCATCAGATTTTTAATCTTTTTGCTAAGAAACTTGTTAAATTAATAAATACGAACATAGAATATTATCAGGTAAAGATCTGTTAAGGCATGGTAGTGAGATCTAGTGGATTTTAAGGGGGGATCATTAAGTACAAAAATAAGTCAGCTGTATTAAACCTGCTAGAGGTGGAAATGGTGTAGAGAGCAGGAGAACAAGTTAGCAAGTGAAGGAAGGGCGTGTATTTTGGAGCTCTAACTGACATGAGCTGAGAAATGCTGGAAGTATAGAAAGAATTTATAGTCACTAAAATAATGACATGAATGAAAACAACAAGCTTGAGAATATGGAATGTAAAACCACATGTACAATGGGCCAAAAATATTCAAGTTGCAGTATTTATCCAGTACAAAAAAACCAAACCAAACCAAATTAACTATCTACAGAGTCTCCTGTATATTTACAGAATCTCTGTATTCTGATTCACCAATAAAAGCTAAACACACTTTTCTCACTAGTGTGACACTGTCAAGAATGTGCAGACAGAAGTCATTAGTGACTACAACAAAACTGCAGACTACAATAAAATTTTGTCTATAGGGATTTCCAATCATTTCCCCCTAGGAAAGATGAAATTAAAAATTAATTACAAAATAAAATTAAATGCTAACAGTAACTTGCAGGTACAAGGTCCTAATTTATATCAAGTAGTTTCAGTTGTATCTTTGTGGCACTGCTTACTTTTATCCACAGTACTCAAATACTTCCTGGTGAACTGGAAACATTTCATGTACTGTGACTTCTCTTTGTTTCTAAGTTTCAGTAATTTGAACGTTATAAACACAATGAAATGCTTCACTAGAGCAAGACATTAAAACAAGCACTCAGAGTCAGGAAACACAGAACACCTTTTTGTTTGCAGCCTTTCCTCATACAAGTTAGCGTGCACATTACGATCATCTTTGAATTATATTCAGTAGATAATACTTTTTTGAGAGTCTTGCCTGGTTCAGTGCCCAGGGTGGGTGCACAAGAAGGGGAGAATAAGGCTGAAGGGATATTCTCGACTTCGAGTGCACCAGAAACTAAATAATTAATTTTCACACATTTGAAAACTCAGAGTTACTGTTCTGATCATCTGCTCTGTGGTCATCTAGGCTCATCTCCACAGTAACAAAGTCTATAAAATTTTCTCCATGAGCCCAATCAAATAGATGTAGAGATTATTTCTAAGTGTTTTGTATCAGGAAGTCATCCATTCCATAGAGCTACATTTTCAAAAGATCAAAGATCCAGTAGTGCTTTATATAAATTATATCAGTGTTTCAGTACCCATACAGTAACACAGTGTTTCAATGTTCCCAGCCTCAATTTATCTAGCTTCTGCTTCATTTCTTTGGTTCTTCTTATGTCTTTGGCAGACTGAAGAGCTCTCTGATATGACGTAGCCTCCTGTGTAGGTGCTTACATGCCTTAATCAGACGACCTCTTCTTCCCCATCCTCTGCTGAGCCGAATGGGGTGAAGACTCCAGTTTCATACAGCGAGGCAGGTTGCCCAGGCCTGCAGTGATTGCCCTTGCTCCTGGCTGCTCTTCCCCACTGAGTAGACTTTGGAAGAGCACACAGACACCACGAGGGTCTCAGCCGTGACACACGCAAGGATGGGACCATCTTCCTACTCCCACCCTCACCCCTCCCAGACTGTGCTCTCCCACACAGCGGAGGGTGCCTGAGTGTACATACCCCCAGCACTAACACACCTGCTCTCCTGCCCATCGCCACCACCCGCGGCCGGGGCATTTGGCATCCGTGGCCAGCTCTTGGGGGAGAGGTGGGTGGACTTCAGAAGAAAACTGAGACCCTGCTGGGCTCCCCAGGTCTCTGCCTCAACCCGAGGCGAGGTCATGGCGAGAAGTCTGCCGCTCCAGAGCACCCCCTCAAAGTCGGGCCCCTCAGGGAAGCCGGAGAGCTTGACTCCAGTCCTCCTGTCCTGCGCGGAATCGCCGTCCTGCCACCTGCGTGTCACGGTGGCCCCAGCACAGGCCAGAGATGAGCGGAGCGGAGGAAAGTGGACGGGAGAGGGGGCGCCCCGACGGCACCAGGCAGAGCGGAGCTCGGCCAATCGCTCCGGGTGTCTCCGCGCTCTTTCCCTCACGCAGCCCAGCCGCCCTCGGTCCCGCAGCGACTCAGCGCTGGTAGGAGAGCTGCCCCCCCACCCCCGGAGCGGATTCTGGGCGGGCTGGGGGGGTCCTTGAGGTCGGGCGGCCCTGCGGGAGGGCGCCGGCCCCGCCCTCTGCTCGGGCGGGCCTCTCCGAGCGGCCGAGAGCAGAAGCCGGTGCCGCCCCGAGCGGACTAAGGACGGTAAAGAAGCAGGGAAGAGCTGCTGAGGGACGAGGCCCCACGGAGAGTGGCCCTTCCCGTCGAGTGTCCCTCCCGCCCCCCCGGGGAAGGTGACCCGGGAAGATGGTGACTGTGGTGACGAAGCTGGTGCACTACCTGCACCTGAGGTAAGGGCGGGCGACTGCTCCTCCCGGCGGGCGCGACCCCCAGACGGCCGCCGCCCCGCGAACCGCGCCGCAGGTTTTGGGCTGCGCCAAAACCTCCAGGAACCGTCGGGAGGGAAACTTTGGCGGCTGCCGCCTGGTGCGAGGGAAACGAGTGACGGTGTCAGGGGCTGGCACCGCGGGTGGGAAGGGAGCGTGTCCGCTCCCGCAGTCGGTACCTGACCCAGCCGGTCCCTTCCATGCGCATTCCCCGCGCATTCGGGCGTCTGCCAGCCGTTCATTGACGTGCGTCTTGCAGCACAACAGGACAACACGGCATCAGAAGATAAAAGGAGATAAAAGGTTGTTGATAGTCTGAAAAGTTGATGTCCCAACAGTACTTCTGTAGCATAATTATAACAGCATGAGTTAGACAAGTTGCGTATTTCTTTTTTTATACTACTGCTGGTGGATACATTACTAAGCCATTTTTTTCCAGTATCATCTATTCTGATTAGAATTTAACAGATAAATTAAAATAATTTTCCATTCAGTGGAGAGAAAGCAAAAAAATGTCCAGTCCTGATGATGTTCGACTTGCATTTTGTTCAATCACAATTCATCTCCTGTATATGAATGCTTAATGTGCATCAGAAGACTTGATCCAAAACACAAAGAAAATATATCAAGAGGGAGCCTGCCTTGAGCCAGAAATTTAATTTGTGAAAGCAGTGATATTTTTGTGCAACTTTTTCTGTACCAGCTCTGGGAACCAATTTCACTGGCTAATTTTTCCAAGTTAGCCATAGCAATGAGTGGGAAAAAAAGGCAATCAATTCAAATGTACTGTAACTTTTACATTTTCACTATTGGTATGATTTAAGGATTGATTCCTAGGAGATCTGGAGTATGTAGATATTTTTTAAACAACTATTAAAATAATAATAGTTTTGTGTGTATTACACACGAGAAGTATTTAATGTCACCAGGTTCTAACCTGTTTTTTTCCAATAGGATGTTTTAACCACTAAAAATGTTTAACCTGTTCTGCAAGTCTAACAAAAATTATAGCTCTAATTTTATACTTTTTTGTGGTTTTATGCTGCCATTCCTTTACTGGGCAGATAGAGAAGTATGTCAAGAAGGAAAAATCCCTGATAATTCCATATGTCTGCCTCTCCTTTTATCCTCTAAAGAGTGGGGGTTTTTTTGTTTAGCAGCATATTACTGCTGATTTTGATCCAGAGCTTCGTGGCTCTATTTGCTTTATAAACAAACATCAGACAAAAAAAAGTCATCCTCAAAGGCCTTATAATATAAAGGGAATTAGGCGAGTAATGCACACAGATGGGGGAAAGCAGCAATGTGATACAGTTATGTTCTTAAACCAGCAGCAGCCTAATTACTGTGTACTGAACTTAGAGGAAACTCTTCTCACACAGGAGGAGCATCAAGGTATTGAGAAAGCATGGTGAACATATCTGAAAAATTAATAAATGCATGACCAGTGGCCTGGCTGAAGGAAGGATTCAGTTATTTTAGTACTGAGTGAAAGAAGTCAATAAAATTAGGATAGATGTTTAAAACTCAAGCAATTTGCTTTTACAGGTGAAGTAGAGCTATGGGAGATGTGGCTGCAAAGGGACTTGGTAAATGCAGCAGGCGAGGAACTGAATTAGTCCCAGATGAACATGAGTTAGGATGTTTCCATTTGTCAAAGCTAACTAAGAGGATAGATACTTCACCAAATGTTGCAGGAATGGGAAATAGTGGCAGTATCTGACACAGCGTAAGTGAGCAGAGGTGTTTGCTGGAGCCAGTACACGTCAGCGAGACAGAGCATACTTGCAAACAGAACAGATCAGGGAGGGGTACTTGGTCATCTCTAGTGAGTCTTCAGGCTTGAAGTGCAGCTTGATTGTATCAAAATCACGTAATACTTTTGTCCATCCTCACGACAAAATCATGACAGATAGGTGATAGATGCTTCAACCCGTGCCAGTCAGGCATGAACAGCTACTATTAAGCATTACTGTGTGCTTATTCTGTGTCTTCATTAGCAAGTGACCAGCAATATAACAATGAATCTAGAAAAAAGTAAAGAGAATGCATACATACCAAATTATCTGACGTATCCCTGAAATACTATTATTTCTGATAAAATCATTTTAGTAGGGTTCTGGCTAGCCATGCAATAGTAATTTTTTCCATATGTGAGGATGGATATAGTTAAACACCAGTTAACAGCAAGGAAAATGAAAAAAAAAATCTGACTGATTTAAGAGTAATTAGGTAGCTGGTGTGATGGGCAAAATTATCATCAGCACTGTCCCTTTTTCTCCCCTGAGTGCAGCACATGTAGAAATGCTGAAGGTCAGCTGACACCTTTGTACTCTCTGTTAAGTTCTTAACCAGTGAGGCCTTGTCCATGAATTGGATTTTAAGGATCTGCCACAGTGAAGTGAATAAATATTATGTTAATATCTAATAAGAAAAAGATATTTGAAGGTGAAAAACTGTACTTAATAAGTACACAAGGATACAGTTTGTGACAAGATTAGATTGTGCCAGTAAAATAGTACACTGGGGGAAGCCCAAACAATCACTATAATCGGATCCTTAGAGGATCACAGCTATGCTCCTTAATTCAGTACTTACCGAGAAACAGGTAATTCATTCAAATCACTGTAGGACTTGCACAGTTAGCAGAAATGTGGACAACATAGGAACCTGTCTTACCTTTGAATTTGAGACCTTACAAAACATTGGATCCTGAAGCTACAGGAGCAATATTACAACCTTGAGCCCTAGAAAACTATTCTAAAAAATGCCCTTTCTGAAAATCAGAATTAAATCAATTGGAGTACAGTATTCAGAATGCTAGAAGAAAACATGTAGCAGTACTGTCTCTTACACTTACCTGGACTAATTACCCCTTAAAGAGGATGATTCTGTCCCCATTTAAGTCCTATTCATCTCAGTTGTAAATTTCTGATTAGTTTCAGTCATGCAGAAGCAGGATCACTGAATGGGAATGGATGACCCGAGAAAATAATTGTAAAAATATGAAATTATCTTCTCAGGAAGGCGAGATGTTTTCATATAAATATACTTCATGTAATTATCTCTACATAATTAAAGATTGTGCACCAAGTGAAAGCAGAGCAGCATACAGAAAATGAGATGAGCAGTGATTCTTGAGAACAACAGACAAAGGAGATGGCAGCAGATAGAGCAGCTCCCAAGGACAACACCAGGCAACACAAGCAAACTTTTGACAAAGACATAGACTTATGAATGTGAGACATTCATGATGGGAATGAACATTTGATGCTGCCAAGGCAATTTCCACAGTAAATTGTAATGCAGAAATTTGAACTGAAGCATGGCTGTGGTAGTTCCTCATTTTAGGAAATGAAATGATTAAGCTACACAGGCGAAAAAGAGAAGTCCCAGGTTTGAAGTGCTTTTCTGGAAGTTCAGTAACTGTTATAAATGAATTACGTTTTTAGAGCCTGCCTCTAAAAGTGGTCACGAAAAGTGAAACAAGATTGTCAATTAAAGCAGCAACTAATAAGACTATTTTGGAGTGGTCATGAGATCCTTGCTTTTATATGTGGAATTTTTCTGTCTTAAAAAAGTTGGCCTGGAAATAAATAAATAAATAAATATCTGCTAATATTGTCAGTCACATCTTCCGTCAACTCTCTTATTCCAACATCTGTATGCTCACCAAGAAGTCTCACTTAGATTGTGCAGCCTTTGGTATGAGTGTGGACTTAAGGAACTTCTTAAAAATCCATGACCTGGTTCTGCATAGTTCAAGTTGTGGCTCATAGACTGAGTACCAGCTGAGGAGCGTTTCTGGCAAGCCTGGCATATTTTTCTCAAAGGAGCCTGGGACGAAGCAGTTTGGACAAGACACTGCACTGCACCTCAGCATGTGGCTGTACATGGTTAGCTTGAGGTAGGAGCAGTGAGGAAAGAGAGGTTGAGGGAAAAGAGGAAGGAGCATGACTTTCTCCTGTGTAGAGGTCCAGCTGGGGTCGGAGCTGCTGATGTTGCTGTTACCAAAACACAGTCTGTACCTCTTGCCTCAGCATCTCTGGCTGCCAAACTTGGATGAAGCATTTCCCTGTGACACTTCTTTTGTCAGAAGCTTCATGGCCCCCTTAAAGTGCCCTAGAGAACTATCATGATTCCTGGGTCCAACTGGGTGTCTTTGCCTCTACTCTTCTGGTGGCTTGGTACCAGTGTGGCCATCTATTATGGACAACTAAAGGATGGAGGGTTCTGGCAAGGGCTGCAGGTGAGGTTATACAGTACAGGTATTATTCTACATCTCCTTATGCTCTTGCACTAGCATACAAATGGTCTTCATGGATCACTGCCTGCCTGGTCTTTGATTCTTAGCAACCCTTCTTCCCCCTCAAAGCCAAAGGTATTCTTGTACATAATTTTGTTTCACTTATAAATGTGTAGATTAAAATCATTAACACATTAGGACGCATAGACCTGAAGTGATGTTGTTGACTTCTGAAGTTCCTGAGTTTTCTTTTGGAAGCTTAAGGTATGTTTAACATGAAATTATTGTTTTATATATATATTTAACGTAGCTACTCTCTGTTGCTTCTTCTACCCTAGTGTAGGACCAGAGCACGGGAGGATGACAGGTTGGAAAGAACATTCTAGCTCACTGAGTGCTACCTTGTGTCTTACAAAAAAGCTACAATCTCTAATCCATTTCATAAGCATACTGAGCTTTTTATTGAAGATTAGGTTGTTTGTCCTTGATGGGTGTGCTGCAACCTTGCTCCTCTTGATATTTAGAAACAGATTTCTAATTTTCAACCTGAAGTTGACAATGGAAAGTTTCTACATATTTCTTTTGTATGTACATTGTTCATTAACTTCGATGGATTTTCCCACCCAAGATACCTATGTTTATGAGTACTTGCAAACAGCAGTTTTATTGCTGCTTTTTAGTTGCTCACATTGAGTAGATTCTGCTCTTTCCCATGTGATTGTCCATGTTTGAATACATCTTAATGATGAGTGATGAGAAGTGACACTATAATTTTAAGTTCTGTCTGATCAATGTCTGTGATGATATTAAAACTTTGCTATCTAGCCTGATATAGCTAGATACACATAGGACTGCATATGGCTTTTTTATTGCTATATTGCACTGTGACTGATGGTTGCTGTATGAACAATTAATATCTGTCATTTCAAACTGATGAGTCCCCTGACTTATAGCATAAAATCTAGTTATTAAGTCTATTAAATACATGCACTTGTGTCTCATTTTTATTTTTTCAGTCCTTATATTTATCCATTTTTCCTGTATAATATCATAGACTTTCTCTAGATTGATATCCCTAAGTTCATACTATCAGTAAATTTCACTTTTTTTCTTTCTGTGCTACAAGTTATGAATGAAAATATTAAATAATAAGATCATTAGTACAGGGGAGCCTTGAGAAATTGTAATAGGAAGACTACCTTTCACCCAATTTGTCAGTTTGCTTTTTGATGAGATGTACTGCTGTCTCTTTTCAGCTAAGTCATTCCCCAGTTTACAAACTTGCACTGTTCCCAATCTCCTGTTTGTGTAACTGTGCACGTAGTTACATTCCTTACGTGGTACAGTGTCAAATGCAATACTGAAGGCCATATAGGTTTGATCTGATGCAGCCCTCTATCTCTAATACAAGTTATTTTATTACCAAAATCTGTATTTACCTTGGTAAAGCCCTGTTGTATTTTATCCCAGGTTTCTATTTACCTCTGTGTCTTAAAGTATCCTTTCCTCTAAAGTTCTTAAAAAGACATGCATGGTATCAAGCTCGGAGTAACACGTGTAAAGTTGCTGGGTTTTCAGTTTCTTTCTTTCTGAATTACATTTGTTACATTGACATTCTTTGGTAACATGGCATGACTTGAGCTCATAGGTTTTTGTAATTGCTTACTATAGAATTCATAGCTGAATTGTTTCAGTATCTGAGGCAGAAGATTGTCTATTTTGCCCGGCTTAATTTTACCAAACCTTAAAAACTTTTCTTCTGTCTTGAGTGTGATGTAGCGTTATGTTTTCAGTAGTTGCTGGCTTTTGCTGTCATTCTCCTTACAGAAGATTGAGTCAGAAAGTTTTGGGGTGGCCCTGTCAACATTATGTTTGATATCAACTCCATTCTTACTTTGGAGCAACTTCATTGCAGTTTTGTTTATCTTTTTTCTATAGTGTCAAAGAATAGTATACATTTATTTAAAACTGTATTGCCAAGTCTCAGGATCTGTCAACTGTCAGGACTCAGATTGACTTTTGTCAATTCTCATTTTATCCCTACAGTTTTTGACCTCTAAGACAGCTTTCTTGTCATACTCTTCTGCCCCCCTCCCTGCTCCACCCCATTCTTTCTTGGAGGCTTTTTGCTCATACCTTACCCAGTGTTTAGATAAATCCATTTATTTTTTCAACCAAAGATGCTGCACACTTGTCAGTTTTTTCTATGGAGCTGACAACTTTTTCTTCAGATGATACTGAACATCCAAGAAGCCCATGGTGATGCTGTAGAACAGAGAACTTAAGGTCTTAGGCATGAGGATCATCTATGTGTAAGCCTGGATTCATATTTTTGTTTAGAAGTGACATAGGATGAAGAAAAAGCACACACTCTGCAAAATTATATACTATTTAAAGTAGTGAATTCAGCTCATTTCAACTAAGAAGGATTACTGAATGACTGTGTTTCAGCTCTGCAAGGATGTCACCCTCTTCCATCAGCACATTTGTCTCAAAAAGAGGATATTTGTTCATAGCCACTTTGAAACAGCTTAAATCACTTTCTGACCAATCTATGATAAATGACAAAAAAATTCTTAAAATGAATTAAGAGTGCCCATCCAGCAGTTTTCACTCCATTAAACTTGACTGACTCTTTGACTAAAGAAGCCGTCACTGATGTTCTGTTAGCATTTATTTCTCGCCAGTCTGCTCTGTGTGATACCTCCCGGAAACCACAGAAAGATGGGAGGATTGTCAGAGGCCTGGGAGCATGACATGGGACACTCACCAGTTCAGCTTTCCAGGTGCTATAGAAAGGAAGAGAGACACTTGTACTGTTTGGAGGTGACCACTGCCACCAAGAAGGAAGCCGCTGACAGACATTTTCAGACTGCGTCCTCTTTCTTACACCACCTGTCAAGCCAGAAGCAGGTCTGGCTGGGTGGGCCATGTGGTAGCTTTTCCAGTACAGGAAAGGAGATGGCTGCAATAGCTGTGTAGGCAATTCCCTCATTCTTATAGGGAATACAATAATAATGACACTGTGGCATACACATACACCTTCATTCCCTCACTCTTCCTGCTCAGATACTTAGTTCCTCCAGCCCTTCCTGCCATACTGTCTCAACAAAACTGCCTGCCATAAGTAATTCAAAAGACTAATTTATTTTTTTCTGCAACAGTGGACAATAGAATCTTTGGATACTTGATTCCTATCATGTAATAAGTATAAATTTTTATCAGCCTCTTTCCTCCTTTGTGCTTTAAAAACCTCCTTCATAATCTCTGGCCAAAAAACAGAAGCCACTGTGGACATGACAGTCAATCAGCTTGGAGTAAAGGGTTTCACCACTTTAATAATTTTTCTTTCTGCAGCACAGAGATCAAAATGAGAAACAGTTCTGCATAAAGGAAACGTCACATGTGAGATTTAAAGCAGGAGCTTGAAGTATAGTGAAAATTATTAGAAAATCCAGTTAAGAAACAACACAGGCAAGCACTTTTACTTAATAGAAGACAGCAACCCAGAACAGTTCTTAGCCACTGTGGGTCCCACTGAGCTGTGGGAATTTGAATAGTCAGCAGATGGAGTAATTAAAAATGGAATTATTTTGTGGAATTACTGATACGTAAATCAAGCAATGTTATGGGAACAAGTTGGTGACTTTGTAAAAAACCAGAATATAGTTGCAGTTGTAAAAAATGTTCTTCCCAGTGAGCATGGTAATGAATACTGAGAGAAATGCATGCTAATTAAAAATGTACACCCAGGCTTAACCATAGAATACAATAAAAGAACAAGTGGCAAGAATGACGCTTGGAGCCAAGCTCAAAACAAAGATGTCCAGCAAAATGAAGTAGTCATAGGCATTCAATAAATTTAGCAGTTTTAAGAACAGAAGTCCTCATACTTCATACCTTGCCAAAAGTAAGCCTAAAGTCCAGGAAAGTATTATTTATGGAGTTTAAAATTCTGTTTATTTGGTTTTTATGACCAGGTAAGCTTGGATAAAGATAATTTTTCTTATTTTATTTGATTCTGTTTTGTTTAATACTGTTTTCAAAGTTGGAATGTAGATGGTGGTGTGGTGGACCTCCTCACACACTGGGCAGGGGCATGCACTGACATCATAGACTTTACCATAATTCTCAAGGCAAAACCAAATGGCCTGAGGATTTACACAAAGTAATGAGACCTAGACCTGCTTACCCGTGCTTACACATATCCTTTCCTTCATTCCCTTTCTGCAGAATTTACATTTCCTCTAGCAGAAATGAGAGGACAGCCCCTCTTCACAGGTGCAAACCAACCCCTATGGTCCATTCTGTAATACTATCCAATTATTTTATTTTTCTCCAAAACCCAGATTTTTGGAGGTGGCTTATATGTGATTGAACCCAAGTGTCAGAACCTGCAAGTAAATGTTAAAGGAGCCAGAGACAAATCCTCAGCATCATCTGTACGCAGTTTGCATTGCAGCTGCATAGAGCAGCTTGGTGAAGAAGATGGCTACAGAAATGCTGAATCCAAGCACTCTAGTAATAGCTTGGTGGATGGTACTGCATCAGATACTGTACTTGTAAAGGCAGGACTCTGAAAGACTCAGAAATTTCAGTAAAGCTTAATTTTATCCTGCAAGTAAGGAACATCTAGATAAAAATACTGTTCCTTTAGCTCAAGTTGAACAGTCAGATTTTACTTTGATGCTAAGAAGTGGTAGTCATATTCAACTTTAAACAAGTACTAATTGTTAAAAATACAACATAGCTGAATGAATGTGGCAAAAGAAACACTTGTGAAAAAAATGTTAACTTGTCTGAAGGAACTAGTAGTCTTACCAGAACAATGTGTTTTTGGCACAGGAATGATGAATTCCAGAAAACAACATTCATCTATGTGTGTGTGAGTCAAACATACAGCTGAGAAAACTCCCCAGACTATACTCACTATTAAATCAAGCAGTAAACAATCATTTGATTACGTGGTACTACTGACAGAGGAACTGCAGAATCAGAACTGTGATTTTGCCACAGAAAATTAGCAGGAGGAGTGATTTTATAGCCCTTGATTATCAGAAAACCACCACTTCCTAATGCATTTATAGGGAGTTGTTTATATTCTTATTGGTTGAAATAAAACTATGAAACTCCTATGTACAATTTATTATGATGGACCTAACATAAAAAAAGCCTCAAGTATCCATGGAAAGTCCTGCTCCGTGGGTTCATCAGATGCAGTTAAAATCTGTAGGGAGAGACATTCTTAGTGCCCAGGGAAGCACTAAGTAGCAGTTCAGTTCACACTTTGCAGTAGTGAACTTTGAACTAATGAACCGGTTGGGACTGTCACTCACCTAAGAAGGAATTGCTTCAGTTGAGAATCAGGATCCTTGCTGGAAGATTGCACTTACTCAAATGCCGACAGGGTCATCTATAATACTTCTGTAATACTTTTGTTTGGGCACAAAAGTGAACAAAGATTGTAAATACAAGGAGTATTCAGTGGAAAGAAGGCTAGACCACTTCTAAGTAAGAAATACAAACCAAATGAATGCTGTTACAGTAGTATATTGTATGCCCTATTTGTCTTGGACCAGGTAGATCAATTTTTATTCTGAATGCTGTTATGTGATACACATTTAACAACAGTTAAGGCATAATAGGGGTCCAGCACTCTTTAGTGTTTCTGAATGCTGTGAATAAGCAATGAACTGCCTAAAGAGAAAGTAACGTGTGTTATTTTGCACTTTATTAGCTTTACCCTTTCCTCTGTGAGGAAAGAACTCTGAGCCTCACTCACAGAAGGGCCATGGACTCCTCTGGATGGAGGCATCCATTGCAGTTGCTCAGATGTAGAAGGAACTTCACCTCTGCACATTGCTGGTGTGCAATCACTACTGCAAAGGGTGGGTGCAGAAGGAGAACTGGTCTCCTATGTATTTTTCCCGTAGGAAATTTTAATTCAGTTAAAACAATTTGGGTCCTCTGTGCTCTTCACAGTAGAGAAGCATATGGTCCCACATTTGTTGGCCAGCACTAGCAACAGATTAACATCTTAGATAAATGCTACATTTTGCTTTTATGACAGTAAATGCAATTAGACCTGAGCATAATGCGACAAAAGATTCCATTGCTGGAGGAAAGCACATGTTCTCTGTGAATTAGGGACCCGATATTGATTTGTAATTATATATATGAGATGGAATGGTTGATTTCTCTAATAATCTTTAAAGACTACCATCTGCCTCTCAACGAACTTAAGAAGGAAACTTAACTTGGATAAAAACCTGCTGTAGATAGTTAATTCAGTTAAAGGATCAATTTCTAATAAAATTTAAGGATTGGGCTGTATGATAATCCTTTGAACTACCAGCAGCAGCAAATTTGTCCTTAGCTTTTGTTCCCCCCAGTGCCACAGTGGCACTTGGCTTTCTGGTGATACAATATCATCCAGAAAAACTGACTGAAACAAAATTGAAAGAATGACTGCTATCATAATAGTAATAATAGCAGTAAACCTCATGAGAGTGTAGATTAGAATAATAAAAGTACATTAATATATGTCTTTGTTAAGCTCCAGTTCAATCTGACAAAAGAGGAAGTCATTATGAGCTGTACATGATAGGTTTAAGTGCAGTATGGGGTGTTATGTTTTCTTTTAACATGTCTTTAGAACTAATGCAGAGATACCATTTCAATGTTTTGGGCATCATGTTGCTGTCCATTTAGCAGTTTATGTCAGATATATAAATCCTTCCTGTCATTTTTGCAGAAGGAAACATTACTTCATCTATTACACTGTAACAACAGGCTGTAGTTTTCTTAGGTAAGTCAGAAGTTCAGGATCGTGTCAGGGGTGAGCTACATTAGTCATTTGTGATGAAAGAAAAGCCTCTATTAATGCTTGTGCACTGGGATTAAGATGACTCGAATGCTGTAATCCTTCCTGTTCAACTGTTGGCATTATGCTGCCATCTGACAACAACTGTTTCCTCCTTAATCTAATAGAAAAAAAAAAAAAAAAAAAGTGGTAGGTTGTTACTTGCACCGTTACAAGCTCAGTTCATCCAATTTATGTTTTAGTAAACATGCACATTTATCACAGTAAAACCCTCTAAAATATATTCATGTATATATGTATATTGGGGGACCTAATAGCTGCCTTCCAATACCTGAAAGGAACCTACAGGAAGGCTGGGGAGGGACTTTTTACAAGAGCAT
>JANIJG010000773.1:15722-32855 GCA_024611175.1 Megaceryle torquata | reverse complement strand
TGGTTTGTTGGGTTGGCTTTTTATTGTTTTTTATGGTGTGGGGGGGGGCGCTCTAGGGGGCGGGGGAGGGGGGACTAGATCTCACATCCCTCTTTTCACTATAACCTGCTAGATTCAAGCTGTCTGATGCCTGATGGCATGTTACACAACGTGAAAGGCAGGATGCCTGTGCTCTTTTACAACCTTCAAAAACATTTCTTTGGGTGGCCTTTCTAGTGTTAGGTGACTGCATCATGATTCACATTCTGCCTGCCACATAGCTGTTGTTGTGGAGTGATGCTTCCTATAGTAGGGGAGCTTAAATCCTTTCAAAAACTGCTTGACAAACTGCTTTGTCTTGGATCCTGGAATCACCTCTTTTTGAAAGAAGATGGCTTATTTGGTTTGGGGTTTTTTGGGGGGGTTTGGTGGTTTGGTTTTTTTTTTTTTTTTTTTTTTTTTTTGGTTGGTTGGTTTGTTGGTTGTTGGTTTTGGTTTTTTTTGGTCATTTGTTTTTGTTTTTTTTTTTTCATTCTTTATTTGCAGAACTAACATTAACTATGTATTTTTCTGTTTCTCTCTAAGCTTACTTGGATAGCCTTGAAGGTAATACAAATACAAACAATATTTTGAAAACAGTTCCCTGTGGGTCACTTTCACATTCAATATAAACCAGGAGAACCTAGCATTTAGAGAATTTTTTTAATAGCATCCACTAATAAATACCTGTGGTTGAAGAATCACTGACAAACCAAACCTACGTAGGGTCTGTTGTGCCACAGCATATCAACATAATAGTGAAACTAAACCAAAAAGTCTTCTGCTTCTACAGGTACTCATATAAGCAGCGATGGGTTGAGGTGAGGGGAAGATTTGTCCTCCAGAAATGGGCTTCAAAGCTTTCCTTTGTTGCTTTTGATCGGCCATCATTCAGTGATCTTTGCCTTGGCATTTGGGGAGCACAGGAGAATGCTTATCCCGTGCATGCAGCCAGCGTCTGCTGCATTCTGCCTGCCTACCGAAGTGTGTTTTGAACATTCATCTTTGAAATACTCGTGGCCTGAATTCCTAAGACCACCATCTCGTGTATGTTGCTGCTCTTACTAGAGGCATGACTGTTGATCCCAGTCTTAAATTATTCACAGCCAATAATTTTCTCCTGTAAAGACGGATTTCCCAGCTGTGCAACATCTTGCTCTCCTCAAATACTAGAATCAGCTGAGCTTTTCTCAGAGCAACCCAGGAGGCAGTGCATGCTCTTCCTGGCAAGAATGTTTCTTCAGGGTAATTTTCCATCCACAGCTCCCTCCCACACCATGGTTTTGTATCAAAAGTACTGTTCCATCAGCACAGGGGAGCTAGACTTTCCAGGGCTGCTGTACTAAATGAGGCTTACCACTTCATGGAGAGAGATGAGGTGACTTCTCTATTTATCCTCTTCCCAGCTGGCGGGAAAAAGAGGAGAGGAAGCAGCTCATCAGCTAAGTGGGTCTTAGAGTTGAATGCAAACATATTTGGGTCTAGTCTATCCAGTGACTGCTGTTTTCTGTTTCATGCACTTTATTCCTCTATTATGTTACTCTGTTGCTGAGATCGGCACAGGCTTATGACTAGTTTTGAACAGTCATAGCTGACATCACGGTTTCATATTTGAGCCCTTCTATTCAGGGGTTTGTAACTCAGCCACAGAAGTCCCATCTGGGCTAAAAATTGGAAGGAAAACCATGACCAGTCCATGAGTGGTCTTACTTAAAACAGCTAATTTAAAATCACTATGTGATCCATTAAAAAATGTTAAAAAGTAAAAAAGACCAAAAAAACCCCCAATGGAAATTAATAATGGTAAAATATAACTGCACCTAATGACTACTTCAATTCCAGAAAGTGAAATTTGGTAAAATGGTCTGTGATGATACTGGAGGGTTTTTTGCTTTGGGGTGATTGGGGGGGGGAGGGATTTGTTTTCCCCAATAGACAGGAAAACTCCATTGAGATATGTTAGGATATTAGCCTGTACAGGGCAGTGGCTGCTATTTCTGTCTCTAATCTGTCTGATAAAGGAAGCAGAAGTCATTGCTGGTAAAATATCCAGGAACAACAGACACATAAGTTTTGAAAGTGTTAAAACGTTTTCAAAATGAGAACAGTAAACACTGACAACCTCTGTTGAAGTGTTAGTCCAGAGGTATGAGTGCAATTTCTATACATTGTTCTACATCTCTATCTTAAAAAGGCCTTCTAAAAATGTGCATGCTTGCATATGGTTTCTGCTAAGTGGCCATCTGCTTGCATGCTATAAAAGGAAAAGACAGGAGAATAAAGATTTTCTTAAGAGTTTGTGCCTGCTTTATTTGGAATCATAAGGCTAGGAATAATATCATGCTAGAGGGAATTTTAGATGTGTGTGACTGCTTGTGTAAATTTGCAAGTTCAGTGGATGCTTGCAACAGACTTCTAATGAGATGTAGTTTTGCCTGTGACTTAGGCTCAATATTAGACTTGCTTAAATTTTGTGGGGTTTGAGTTTTTATCTGGTTTTGATTTTGTTTGGTTTTTTGTTGTTGTTGGGGTGGGGGTTTTTTAAGTTAGAATCATATGTTATTCCATTTGAAATGCTAGGATTTAAATGGATATATGAGCAATCAAAACTTTTGCAGCATTGGGCTATAGCATAGAACCATGAAATAAGTGGTTCAAAAGTTAATTTTTCTAGGAAAGTGGAATACACTAGTGAACAGCAAATTTGTTGCTTTCAAAAGTAATTTGTTTAAAAGGTATTTTTAAATGAAGACACAAAGTGTATTTTGGTTTTACTTAATCTGTTAACATTTTGGAATAGTCATTTACACCGCTATATCCACTTAGCTGGGCGTGTTTTGTTGCTGCTATGAGTCTTTACAAACGGCTGCACAGAAATGAGCGTCCCGTACTTTGTAAGAAGATTTCTGTATGCACGGGAAACAGTTTCTCTAAGTGTAGTCCACTGCTTCATCTCTAACCAGCCCCACTGTGGTAGGAATGTGAAGCAGTGTAAGTACGATTTAGGATTAGCTCCACTTCTTCCAAAGTTATTAATAAGTATCATACTGCGGGATCTGGTCATGAGCATATACATGTAGAGCCTCTGCTAGCTTTTTAAATAAAACCTCAGGGGACTGGAGGACCTTTCCTGTGAGGACAGGCTGAGAGAGTTGAGGTTCAACCTGAAGAAAAGAAGGCTCTAGGGAGACCGTATCGTGGCCTCTCAGTACTTAAAGGGTCTATCAGAAAGATGAGGAGAGTCTTTTTAGCAGGGCCTGTTGTAACAGGACAAGGAGTGATGGGCTTTAAACCAAAAGAGGGGAGATTTAAACTAGATAGAAGGAAGAGATTTTTGACAATGAGAGTGGTGAGAGCCTGGCCCAGGTTGCCCTGAGAGGTGGTAGATGGCCCATCCCTGGAACCATTCCAGGTGAGGCTGGCCAGGGCTCCAAGCAACCTGCTCTAGTTGCAGATGTCCCTGTTCCCTGCAGGGGGGTTGGACCAGATGAACATTAATGGTCCCTTCCCACCCAAACCCTGTAAAATTATTTCAGAGGCAGCAAAACAGATATTTGCTTTCTTGATTCAGACCAGGTTCTGCACCTAATCTCACAGTTGTTCCAATTTGCCCTCACCTTTTCTCAGTTTCCAATCAGCAAGTAGATATTCATTAGCTTCTCATCACGTCTTAAGCACAAGAGTCTTTCACCATTAGAGCCTGCTTCTTGTTGGTTTTATTGGAATACCTCACCTTCTTTTTGTTTCTCTTCTAGTATGCACTTTATAAAAAGATGACGCAAGCTGCCATTCTTATCCAGAGCAAATTCCGAAGTTATTATGAGCAGAAGAAATTCCAGCAGAGCCGACGAGCCGCAATGCTGATCCAGCAGTACTATCGCAGCTACAAAGAATGTGGAAAGAGGAGGCAAAACCGTCGCGCGGCCAGCATTGTACAACAGAAACTCAGGTGAGCTGTTGAGATGTTAGATGCTACCGGGATCTTTACAGATTGTTTTTATGCTCATCGGGGCTCTGTTGTAATTTACAGACGAAAGCCAGTGGGAAAAGGTCAGTGGTTCATAGGATAATTATTCTTGCATTTAGTATTATTCTCCCCAGTTTTGCCTAGACTTCAGTATTGGTTTTTTTGGTGTTTAGAAGCAGTCTGCTTACCAAGAAGCAGGATCAAGCTGCTCGCAAGATTATGCGTTTTTTACGACGCTGCCGCCACAGGTATGACCCTATCTTTTGGTATCTGCCCTTCATTAGAGCAATGTGACAATATCCAAGTGTGTCAGCAGTAAGTCGGCTCACTGCAGATCTTTTAATCAAATAACAAAGCCCAGCTGCTTCCAAAATATAATGACAATAAAGAAACCTCTGACTTAGGACTGTTGCTGAAAAAGAATCATGTTCAGCTCCATTGCTGATATGGTAAAGCAGCCCAGGTTGAGTTGGGCGGACACAGACTAAGGAGGCTATGAGCAAACCAAGGCACATACATGACTTTAAAAGCTGGACTTGAGGAAGCCTGAAAAAAAACATAACTGAATCATAGATACAGCTTGTAAGCACTGCACAAAGCATTCGTGGTATGTGGGAAAGTGCAAACTGTGACAACATCTGGTGTACGCTGGAGATGCCATTAGTTTGGTCACAGGATCATTTGGTAAACTCTCATCAAATACAGGTTCTTTTTAATGTGGGTAGATGGAATGTGCCAACAGCGCAGCAGACAAGTTAGTTCGCATCAGCCACTCCACACATACCTCAGCGAGCTGTAAGTACAGACACAGACATGAAGATGAATCATCACCTGCCAGTGTGGGAACCTGCACAGGCTTGTCAAAGTGCTCGCATGTGGCAGCCAGCACTGTCATACTGGTACTCTGCTACATGCAGAGCATTTGTTTTGATTTTTCAATTAAAGTATCCCATATATGATCAGGTTGAAAACTGGAACTTTGCTTAGAGAGAAGGAAATTCATGTGTTTCCGACTCTGCTCCCTTCATTGTCACCACACGTACATTTCATCCACTCAGGAGCTGGTCAGATCCGATGCATTTTGAAGCACGTCTAGTTCAGCCCAGTGATGTTTGAACAAGGAGAACTCTTGAGAGGCAGAGGCACATTATAAACTTGATTTTTAGAAACAGACTTAGTCCTTTTTGTAGGATTTCAGAGCTATAGTTTGCAGGAGGTTAGTGCGGCTCATGTTGTGGAAGGACATCTTACCTGCAGGTTCAGTGCAAAGTAATGTGACAAGAAAGAGGCTTTATAGTTTCCAGTCCTATTCCAAATGCACTTGAAACAGCCACAGCTGTTCAGGAAGAAGCACAAGTGGCTTCTTGCTCTCGGAAGGGGACGTGGAAGAGACCAAAAGGTTTGTTTTGTTATGTTTGTTGGGCAGCATGTCCCCAGGTGGAAGCTCAGAACCTCTGTATCCTCTCGGATCTGCTTGAGATCCAGGCAATTCCCTGGGGAAGCTGTGAGCCTCTATCCATCAGTGGAGGCTCTGGGGTCAATCTTCCAGAAGCTCTTACAGCCAACCTTCACACATAAACCCATAGAATCCCTCATGACTAGCTGTATCCCTGGGTTTCCCACCAGTGTCCCGGGTGCACCATGCACTTCAACCATGCTCAGTTAAGTCTCCAGCTGTTGAGTAACCTAAACCCTCCAGGGCTTAAATTGCTTATGATTCCAGCAATTTTTCTTACCTTCAATTCATTGCTTTCCTCTTTCTCAGTGTCTCCTGTTTCCTTTGTAGAGTGAGACCCTATTTATTTGTATCACTGAAATTTACAGGCAAGACCCTGCCCTTGGCCTGTAATCTCCTCTCTCTTCAGCAGTGTGGTCGCTGCTGCTGTGCATCTCTGGGAGACGGGTTTAGGTCTTGGGTTTTATAGACAGGAAATAAAACCAAAGGTGGGGGGATCCATTGTCAATAGGCTTCCTCTGGCTTATGTGATACTGCACAGTATTTGAATTTCTCCAGCAGTATAGTCCTGTCTGTGTCCATAGGCACTTGGTTAGCAGTTGTGGTTACTCAGGAATTTGTCCATGGTTCTTCACTAGGATGCAACAAAAGAAAAAAGGAACGTATTTCCACTGAAGATGTTAACTTTGTTTCAGAACAGCCTTGCTTCTCCCTCTGAAATAAAAATGATCATACATTTGTGGTCATGTACTTTCTCCAAGCAATCACAAATTTAAACTGTATTGGTGTAATATTAATAATTGACACAAATTTTAACCAGGAGCATTCTGGCATTGGGAAATGCTAAAAATAAAAGCAACACTTAAAAAAATTACAAAACCAGCATTTAGAATATGCTTGAAAAAGACATCAATTTACCAGTCTACTGGATTTACAGAACTGTTTAGAAATGTGACAAGTTTGGGCTGCTTGCCAGAAAAGCTGTAGCAAGCAGTTGAGAAGACAGACATTTTCCAAAACACTTTGTGTTCTGTGCACCTAGGCTGCATCTCTGATTCTGGGATCCCACTGCAGGAGTATCTCACAGACCCTTGGACACTCCTGACTGCTGGTACCATACAGAGATATCTGGTCTGTTTGCACTCGGTGTTCTTAGAGATTTATTGCACACAAGCTTTTGAAGACAGATTTAAGTCTTTTTCTTGTGTAAACAACTTCCAATGAAGAGTATAATACTGGAAACAATACAGATCTACTTATTAAAACAGAGCTTCACCTGCTTCAGCATCTCAGCTGACTCTGACTCTTTTGTTTTCTTGCCCTCTGCCCCAAGGGATGATCCACACACTTTCCCCAGAACAGCCATATCCTGGTCAGACCAGCTGCATTTGTTCGTTCCCAGGCTTGACCCTGCAACCTCCTTTCTGAGCTGCCCTGTTTGTGGTGCATGTACACTGGGGTACCAGGCGGATGATGAGGGAATTGCTTCCTTCTCATCTACTTTCCAGCTTTCTGAACTTTCTGTCTTAATAATTACATTTATTCCTCACTGCTTGACTTCTCTTGCTTACCTCTTCCTAAGGATAGTGCAGTAAAACTCAGAATGTTAAGTAAGTTTAAAACCACCTCTGTATAAGCTTCCTAATTATATCCATTGGGTCTACTGTGCATCCTGTGTAACACTTGCACAGGATACAGCTGGTGATGGTGTGACTGGTACTTAGGCTAACAGCCCTACGCATGTTTCAGGAGTACCACTTGTTGGCATCCCATCACAGACTCTTCTTGGAATGCTCAAAATTAGCACGCTGCTGCTATAAACCAGAAATTAAGAAAGCCCCAGGCTCTATAAAGAAATACAGACATTCAAGTTTCTGAACATCCAGGGGCAAGCCATAACAACTAACATCTAATGTTATTTAATGCTGTGTAGTGTAAAAATGGCACTATGGAGCCACTTATTAAACCACAGTGCCTTGTCAGTCCAAGGCATAGAAATTACGGGTATTTTTGGAAAATCTGAGGGAGAAAAAAGATAGAGGTGGGAGAGGAGGCTGTAAAAGCCACTTGGAGTCTGTCATCTAAGGGTAGTGAGCTAAGTGAAAAGGTAGTAAATCCATTAAGTTCAGAAATTCAACCTTAAAAATCTGTTTAACTTAGGTTTTTGTCCACAAGCAAATTCTGTTGCTGGGCCAATAAGTGACACTTACTAAGAGCTTATTCTCTAGCTTGTAGGCAAGTTTTACTCTGTCTTTCCCCTGGCAACCATCTGGTTGGTTGGTTTTTTTTCCTATTTTAAACTGATTGAAGCCTACTTTAAGCCAATTATGAGAAGTCTTTCTCAGAACAGCTTAAATGGTTGTCTCGTCCTATTTTGCTTATTAGCTTTTTGGTGCAAAGGCTTAGTAATGTAAACATGATTCCTATTAGCTTGAGTATCTAGGATGCATAGCTATGTTGGTCTTGTGTTATCTCTTCTCCTGAACTTACGCTTGTTGCCTGATCAGACAGTATTTCAGATGTGTTGAGTGAGTTAATGAGACAGGATCCGCAGTTGGAGCTGTCTTTGGTAATGGATGCATAGACGCTGATGAAAATCAGAAAAGAATGTAAGTTTTGGTCAAATGTATTCTTAGAGAAGTAACTGGAGCTTTAGTAGATGAATATTATCAGGTGTCATGGAGACAAAAGTGGTCATTCATCAGCAGCAGTCATTCTGACAGTAGGACATGTATTGTTTCCTTTTGACTTTTTGAAGAACTAAAAAAAGGTATTTATCCATCTATTGTCATATCCTCAAAAATCTGGTGAAGAACATGCATCAGCCATAACATGGTATCAACATGACTTGTCACAGAAGTGTTGTTTGCTGAGAATGAGAAACGGAAACTTCCTGGTGTCCTAGCAGAGCTTTTCCCACCAGACCTGTCAGCTAGCAATTTACTACCTTTCACCTAAACTTGCCCTTACACACCTACTGTGAGCTGTCTCCTGGCACACTGTCCTGTGTAAGTCAGAATCGAGGGTTTGTGTATTTAATGGTTTTGGAAAGACTCCACCTACTTAGTGATCCCCAGATACAACACATCTAGAACCACAAGGAAATGTGAGAGCTCTGAAGTGGGTTTGGTTTTACTGAGCTGAACCCGTATATGGTCCCTCCAGTCAGCTTTCACTAGGAAAGTAACCTCCTATTTCCTATTCTTTCTCTGATTCTTAGGAAAATTTTACTCTTCTGAGAGGTATCTATGCCAATGATAATAATCACAGTTGCTAGGCTGTGATTATGATCTGCAGTGGTATTCACAGAGTAGCATTTGGAATGAGGTAGAAAACAGATGATCACTGCAGGGGAAGGCAGGATGCAGCTAGAAATGCCATGAGGATGATAGTATTTGGTTTCTTTTACTTGCTGATTATTTCCTGCCCTAAATCACCTAAACACAGGACTGCTCTTCCCTGGTAAAGAGGAGGAGTCCAGTAGGCAGGAGTGGAAAGGGCTCTTTCTCTCCAGGCAAGCAGAACTATTGTCACCTACTCCCTGAAGTGAAGCCTTGGTAAGGTATGGTTATTGCCATATATGTGCTAATAGCTCTTTGGTATTGTTTTGCAATCTGAAGCCCACTGGTGGACCATAGGCTGTACAAAAGGGTGAGTGTAGCTGCCTGCTAGCCAGTTCCTCTCTTCCATTTTAAATACTTTTGCTTTCTGCTTGCTTGCATGGGGCTGCAGCCGAGATATGCCAGTAAGTTTCACCTCCATTAATTATATAAAACAGAATCCTATATAAACTAACCCTACTGCAATGACTAACACTGCTGCTTTTGTAACAGGACAGAGCTCTGCAGTAGATGTTACCAATGCATGAATTTGTGAAAAAGGACATGTATATTCATCATGGGCATGCTTAGGTGGTGTTGTCGGTGGGATATTTTTTCAGTATCCAAAATGGCTGTTAGTAGACTTTGAAACTTGATGGAGTCTGCACTTACACACACTCAATGAGTAACGATGTCCTTTGTCGCAGGACTGTTGCAGCATTCAGGCTAGGTCATAGAAAGCTGCAGTACAGATGCAGCCTACTCTAGATGGGTATTAATTTCTACCTTGAGCCAGAGAGAAGCAGAAGAGCTCTTCACACAGCTTTTTACTCCCTAAGGTGGTTAAGCACAAATGCTTATCTTCTAGAAGTTGGTCTGGTCTTGCAAGGACCAGCTTTTTGACCACTGCTTCACTTAGCTGTTAATCTACATAGTGGGAAGGAAAATAAAATAACTTGAAGATGAAGATGCTATAATTCTGTTGCAGTAAGTGACAAGTGAGCTTCTGTTGGAAGTCTCATCCTCAGCAAGAAGAGGGTCCATGCACAGCTGAGCTTGGTCACATTTAGTGAGCTGGTTCGGTACCTGACAGCATGGTGGGAATACAACAAAGGGTTCCCATGGCAGGTTACAATCCCTGTATGTACAGGGAATGTTGTGGCTCTTGAGGCATATGCCTGAGTTGCCAGCAAGGCAGTTCAGTACCGTCTGGCATTTGAGAAGTAGGAGAGCAGGGTTTGGTCAAAACCTGCAGTCGGAAGCAACACCATTTGTGTGCTCGTTGCTACTACCTCAGCAAGGGAGGAGAGGCAGAGGAAAGGATGACATGGACTCGTTTTTCAATACAACATTCAGAAAAGAAAATAGAATTGTTGGTCATGGAGCTTTATTGACTTGGCATTGCAGAGATGATTTTTATGCCTTAGGAGTGAGAGTATGAATCAGGCCTGATGGATGCATCGTTATTTGTTTAACTTATTGAGCCTAACAAAAAAGAAATAGCCAGTGACATTTCTTTCCTAACTATGACTTTTGTGCTACTGGTTTTTGTTGCATATTCTCAGGTTTTTGCAATTAATAATTTGGGTTCTCTACTAATGAAAATTTAAGTAAAAATTAGATGAAATGGGCAAAAAGGTCCAGGTATGCCTTAACTGTTTAAGTGCTACTCTCGTGGATCTTGTCCCGATGAAGAGAAATGTCATTCCTGATTGCAAAGACACCAACACTGTGAAGTTGTTAGCTGGAAAAATATAGCTCCAGATCTTAGCACGTATGGTAATGTGTTTTACAACTAAGGCAGGTTAATTCAGGAACTGTGTAAAAATAACTTGTATTCTCATAATGGTGGACTGACTGGGTGACTATACTAACCTGATGCTTTGTGTATAACTAGGGCTGGTAATTTTTGGTCTACAGTTGGATGTCTATTTTCAAAAGCCTCTTGAAGAAAAAACATCATTTGCTTTTGAAAACTAAAATTCACTGTAAGTTTCTTTAAAAAAAAAAAAGTCAATCTGATTAGATAAATCAACCTTCTTCTGTTGTAAGGACCTAAGTGTCTATTTTTTTTATGTAAAAACACTAGCAGGTTTAGCTGTCTTCACTCTTGGGCTCCATTACTATATCCATGGGACAGTAGTGAATGCTGCAGACAAATGGTAACACTTTATTTTGCAGCCAGTAGAGCACTGCACTGCAGGGCAGATCTGGCAGAGGCTGGCTCTCTAGCACACCTTCCCTCCCTCTCAGGCAGTTCACTGACCTCTTTCCTTCTGTCCCAAGATGGGCCTGAGCAAGGAGCTGCAGCTCCTCAGCCTCTGCAACGCAGCATGGGCCTTTTGCTGAAGAAACCCTCAAAGTCTCTGGTGTGGAAGTGTAGAGCCAGCCTTGCAGCCTACCTGACATGCTTTGGGTTGTGGGACAGAGAAGACTGAGATGCAGTGCCCAGGCCATCCATAACTTTGAAAGCATCTGTTTTGTCTTTTCTCTGAGCAAAAGCTAAATGCTACAGTCCTGTTGAGGGTGTGAAGCTCTTTCAAAAGCAGTAGAATTGGAAGAAACTGGTGCAAGATAGGAGCTGCAGGAAGAGCAGAGACAGAGCAAATGTTTTTCTCTCTGTGGTGCCTCAGGCTCAGGCTGCAGCAGGGAGCTTCCTAGTGAGATGTTCTCTAACACTACCCATAGATAACTGAGGATCTCCCAGTTTTTCCTGTGGTCATGGACCACAGCCCACATGCACATACTCAGCTAGATGGTCAAAGCATATTCCTGCCTCCAGCTACTCCTGTTTTTTCAGGCTTGGTGCTCTGTTCTCAAGTCTCCCTTCTCTCCAGAGAATTCGTGCTTAGTGGGTTTGGTTGGCTGCATGCAGGTGTGCCAGCACAGTTCCTGCCGTGCCCTGGTGTCAGGCACCTTGATCTCCCCTGGTGCCTGTGCGACTGAAACTGCCAGCAGAATTATCCCTGCTTTCTGCATTCGGCAGCCCTGGGAGCAGCACAGACTGGAAGCTGTGCAGTGTTCTCCACCTGCAGCACTGTGTGTAACTTTGGCATGCCACACAGGAGGGGATAGATTTTAAGACCTCTGTTCTATCAATAGGAAAAATAATTTAATCTTAAAATGTGTGCATTCAAGTGGGCTAGTTGGATTCCAAACTGAAAACAACGTGCAATGTATGATTTGAACATAGAAGAATAAAACAATTGTGCAACTGTGCCTTTCCATTTAAGGCTAGGATTCCTACTAAGAGAGTAGATGCATGTTGCAGTCTCGAGATACACTAAAAATGGACCTGTGTTGCATGGTCAGTGAACTAAGAGATGTCACTGTGAAGAGGATCAGGGTTCAGGTCCACAGATACTGCATGACTCCCTGGGATTGAGCGAAGCTGGAGAAGCCAGCCTGGAGGGCACCCTCTGTAGATACTGTATGGTGATTCTGCTCTAGGTGCAGCTGACTGAGAGGCTAGTCATCGGATCTGGAGGAAAAATATTTGTTGCATTTTAAGGCTTTGTCTATGTAACGGCATATGAGAAATTGGGAAGGAGATTCGGGAAGTTCAGTAGCATTTGCAGATTTTGCCTTGAATGGCAAGTGATGTGGGATTGACCGGGAAATCGGGGAGTTCTCTGCTTAACTGGAAAAAGTAAGCTATGAACCGTCACAACATATATTAACTGCTGTTCTGCAAAAGAAAATCTGTTACAGCAAATGATTCTTTACTGCTTTGCATTCAGATAGCAACCTGTGTACGCTTCTGGCGTGCATGCACCTAAGAAAAGTATCTCCAGACCTTCTGATGTGCACAAGCTGACATGTCCATACATGCTGAAAGAATGCATGCAAACTTATGCTTGTCTGTAAAACACAAGTTTGATGTATTCTGTACACGGACACCATGCTTCTGTAGTCTCTGTGTGCAGATTAATGATCGCAGCATTTGCTTTCATGTTTCAGTTTGGAAACATCTTTTTAAATTGATTTCATTAATTTTTCTGGATTTATTTCAGCTACATTACACCAAAATCAGTAAAGAGGGAGAGGCAGGAGACTTTATTGGCGAATTTACATGAGACAAAACATGCTGTCTTTCTGTGGTAGAAATTAAAAGACTTTCTAGAAAAAAAAAAAAAATGCAGTTACTATTGCCTTCATGTAACAGTTTTCATCTCGGGGCAACCCACTCCAGTGGACAGATTTCACCTAATCACAGTGCCTGCTACACAGCTGTTTCTCTGCTCATCAGTTAAGCCATCCATTGTAGCCTCCTGTGAAGGAGAGCTTTGTTCAAAGTCGAGATACATGACATGAACAAAAACACATGGCCACTTGCACCGTGACCTCTCTGCTCTACTCTTGGTAGGCAGGTGATCTAGAGCAGATCACAAAGGGCAAGTCTTTTCACTTCACTAGGCTAGGTGATCGCTTTCTGCCTACAGTGAAAATGCTGTCCTCTCTGGGGAAGAACAAGTGCACTTGTTATCTATGATCATGAGTAATAATTCATGGCATCTTTCATTTAAAAATAGACCCCCTTACCCCATTTCTTACGGTTTGATTAAATGCTGCTCTCCAGTTTGGGGAGTGTGCATCTTAACATGTGAAGTCAGTTTCTCTGGTAAGTACAACTTTATTTCATACTGAATAAACATCTACTATATTTTGTTGTTCTCTGCATACCTTTCCCTCTCTTGGCATTACAGCAACAAACCCCCTCCTATTCCTGTACACCTAGGACTTGTACTTTTTTTGTGTGTTTTTAAAATGTGCTATGCTCAGCCATTGCATTTAAGTACACAGTTTCTTATGTCTCTTAGAGAATGGGGGAACATTTTAAGGGATTGAAAAGTCCCATTTGTTTGAGATCAGGACGATGTGAGAAAATATCATATTGGGATATGCATCACTGTACCTGCAACAAAAGTTTTCAAAGTAACTTCTTTTTTCATTTCCCTCTTGCAGGGGCTGAATGTATTTGGAGCTCAAATGTGTGTGTTAAATCGCAGACCGCGTGCTCTTGGGTGTCATTCTTATTGGGCCTTTCTGTCTTTTTTGTTTTGCTGCCCAAATGAGATATCTGGAAAAAGGCAAGAGCTCCCTTTTCTTAAATGTCCCACAGACCATTTCAGCTCTCAGAGCAACAGGTAACTCGCCAGACAGCCTTTTCTGGCTCCTGCACCCTGTCCTTTACACTGATCTTCAGCATTCAGATTCATTAAACATTTCCCTGGCTGGGCATTCTGGAGTAAATTTGATGAAGCAGCTTTGTGTTACGCTATACCCATGAAGCCATCGTTTGCTGTAACTTTTTCTAAGTAGGCCTAATTCATTTGCTGACACGCTCCCATACAAGACTGGGGAGGGCGTGTGGGGAGAGGAGCTGCTGCTCGCTTCTGGGGCTGTTGCTTTCTACATTGCTTCAGCACATAATGATGCAAACTCCTGTACGGCATCCAAGTAAGTAAAACAGTTTGAAGGGTAGAAGTTTTGTCTGGCTGGAGCAATCTGGGCACTGGGACGTAGCTCCTGACTGTCAGGGTTCAAAGTTCACAGTTGAAATCATCTTCTTTTCTCTTTCTGTGTGTCAGCTCCACAGCTGCGATTCACAAACCTTATCAGTGGTCATCTGTATTGCACGTGCTTTTTCTGTCCATCTGCTCTTCAGCAATTGCTGAGGGAATGACTTTGTCCCTTAGAGGCGTTTATTGCCTAGAGGAAATACTACTTGAGGAGTTTTTGTTGAAGGCTTCATCAGTGCAGAATCACATTTACAGTCCTTGCAACTCTGTGCATGATTTTAGTAATTGCTGAAGTGGGATGGTGCTTCTTGTTTGGAGTCTTGCAACATCCAGAGCCTGTTACTCTTTCTGGTGTGCTCTGGCTTACAGCCATGGTGTCCCTTGAACTGTCCTTGCCTCCAGCCCACATGTAGCTGGAGGTACTTCCAGAAGTGATTTAAAGTAACATACCAGTGCCTGTAGACCTCTGGAGAGGTTTGTGCACCATCCATCAAAATGTGACCTACTGGCATTACTTGCTTTCTCAGTGATTTTTTTTTTGCTATTAAAAAAAGTTTCACTCTGAGTCTACCAAACTGGATTGAAGCATCTTCTCCAAGACCATCCTTTCGGTGATGTCATTCTATAAATTCCAACAGTGTTCTTTTTCTTAGAGAAGTTTACTAATGCTCATAACTGCAAATGCTACGCTTTGGCCTTTTTCCCTGTTTGAATTTGAGAGAGGAAAAATACGAACCAAAGAAGTTCACCTTCTAGCTTGAAGGCAATGCTATATTGTTCGCTTAAGCTCTCCTAGCGGCACTTAATCCATGGATTTCTGTTTTCAAGGGTCGTAACATGTCCAAAATTCTTCCCTGGTCAATTGGTATTTTTAACTGCATCTGAAAATTCAGAGGGCTCATTATTGAAGAGGAAATACCAGCCCCACACTCATGTGGGGAAGTTCTTTACCACGAAGGTGGTAGATCACTGGAACAGGTTGCCCAGGGAGGTGGTTGAGGCCCAATCCCTGGAGATATTCAAGGTGGGGCTTGACTAAGCTCTGAGCAACCTGCTCTAGTTGAGGCTGTCCCTGCTCTCGGCAGGGGGGTTGGACTGGATGACCTCTAGAGGTCCCTTCCAACCCTGACGTTTCTATGATTCCATGTTGACACTTTATATTGTCATAATAAAGTCAAATCAAAGTACCACTGAGTGAAGAACCATTAAATGAGGACTAAAAAGACTTCTGAGACACAGGAAAGGCTGCAGTACAGATTGTCCAATAAAGAATTAATTAATCTTAGGCTCTCTTGATAAAGGAATTCAGGGGCTTGTTTAAGAACAGTTATTTTAAAGGATAAAAAAGAAGACGTTACCTTGGTCTGATATCTGGCTAAATGCATACACTGGCTCTGGCGCTTCACGTTGAGCCCAGGTTTGGGGAAGAAGCAAGGCATTCACAACACCACCTCCTTGGTGCTTCCCAAGTGTCTGTTTGTCCATGAATTTGCTTAGTTACTGGTAGCAGTTAATTACCTCAGTTCTACTCTGGCTGTGCTGTGCTGCAGATCCCACAGCTGAGCAGGGCTGCCTCGAGTCAGCTGCTGGGAGATGGGAGGAGTTCTCTGGCCTCCCAGTGCCAGCTCCTCGGAGTGAGGGGAAGAGATTGTCCACTGCAGGCTGCGAGGTCTTCATACCTACTGGACAGTGTATTATACAAATAAAGGACTTGTAGTGCCTACCCGCACTCCCATTTTTAATGTGATGCATGCATAATTTTGTATACTGAACATAGAGGTTGGTTTAATTTAAAAAAAAAAAAAAAAAAAAGGTAGCTTAATAAATTTGTATGGTCATCATCATAAAACTTAAGCTTATAACCACTGTGGAATGCAGGGTTTGTCTTAAGCCATTACACACTGAACAGCATCTTTCAGTAATGTACCCATGAAAAATTTCAAAATCTCTAAGTTTGCTGTACGGAAATAAGGTACTGGTATATGCTTGTGTTTTTAAGCGGTAATTATCATTACACTTGCAACATTTTTATAAGCCTGAAAATCTGTAAACCGATCTTGACCAAGGAAAGTTATTCTGAACAGGATCTGTACTAGTGCAAATGTTGAGTGCTGCGGTAATTAACTTCCATTGGCATGTGTGGTCCAGTTAAACAGATTCAACAGGTCTGCACCAGTACAGATATTGCATGCTGTAGGTTGAAGTTTGCAGCAAAGCATGTCTTGCATTCTTCCAGCAAAAGTGCTTTGTTAGTGTAGTCCTTGCATGTTTAAGTGCTAAACTAAGGTAGAGCATGTCTTGGTGAAAGAGCCACAAGCTTATCTAATGTGCATGTTCTCGGAAAGAGATCTGTAATAACAGAATAATTTTACTACAGTACTGAAGTGCAACAGAAAACACTTAGAAGTTGCACTGCAAATCATGCATTAATTGATGGTGTCTTGAATCTAAGCCTTAAAAACAGCCCAGTGCAGAGAGGCATACCACATTTTTCTAGCACAGCAGAGATCTTGGATCACCTTCTGCTTCTAAGTGGTGCAGTAGTAGAAATAGTAGTATTAATTTCAAGGGAAAGGCTACTTTGCTGCAAGAAAAGAAAGAAAACTGAATTTACTGAAGACAGTTTGTCATTGGTGAGCATTTTCAGTTCACCATACCAGTGCTCCTATGTATCCTATAATGAAAAGATAATCTGGACTTACCCAGCAGCCACCATCGTAATACATCACCAGTTACTGGGGGTGAGCAGAGCCTTTGCTGCTGCCTTCAGTGCTGTGCTGCAGCTCCCCCCCCCCCCCCCCCCCCCCCCCGCCGGCGTGGTGCCGCCACCACCCTCTACCTCCCGCAGTA
>JANIJG010000773.1:0-15712 GCA_024611175.1 Megaceryle torquata | reverse complement strand
GGGGGGGGCCCGGGCCTTTGCCGCTGCCTTCCGGGGCTGGCTGCCGCCCCCCCCCCCCCCCCCTCATGTCAGCAGGGTCTTTTAGACACCAGCTTGCATATTTCCCCATAGAAAATTTCTCCGTAAAGTTGTAACAGGCATTTAGGCTTGACACAGCACTACCTAAGCAGAAACTTAGAATGGGTGGTGTTGCTTGCTGCCTTGCCCCTTCCTCAGCCTGGGGATTGGAGCGCATCTTGGCATCTGGGAGAGCTGTATCGAGGCGCTCCTCTGCTGGATTCAGATATCAGCGAAGTGCTGTGGCCCCTTGGATGTAGGTCTTCAGGCTCTGAAAACAGCATGTGGATTTGGACTAGCAGAGTCCTCTCTTTTTCCATACATGATATTCTTAAGCAGTTCAGTGGAATTAAGTTGATTAGCAAATGTCTGACCTGTGTATTGTCTTGTGAGATTTATTCATTGACTTCTGTTTCCCCCAGTTCCACAAATAAAGAGAATGTCTTTGAGTGCTAGAACTTTGAGTCAGCTAAAACAAGGAGTTAAAAGCAGCCAGCTCCCTTCTGACTGATTCTGAGTAATAGTACATGCAGAAAAATGAATAAATAAAACAGTGAAATGGAGGTCTGTTTACAGAGGTCAGTTTGTAACCTTCATCATATCCTTATATTACCAGGCTGGTGCAAGAGCCAAAAGAATGTATGAGTGGAAGTCTACGCACAGAAGCTACAAACTGACATTGCTGCTACTTAACTCTCCCAACATATTTTACTATCTGTAGTTACTTAGTATTGTTCAATTCATTCATTCTTAGTTGGATTCTGTTACACAGACTTGCAGCTCTGACACAGTTCATTGTGCCGTACCTTTGTTAATTGTCCTTTCAAGTTTTTGCTACATCAGTTATGCATGTACAGGCTTTGCTAAATCCCCTTCATTTAGGCTTTGTTCTACTCCTTTTGAGGCAGGGGGAAGGGTGTCCTCTCATGGTAGCGGAGGAAAGACATGTGAAAGCAGGTGGCAAAGGGATCACACTGCAGAAAGTTGCTCCCTGCAAAAGGAGGCAGTCAGGCTGCCTCAAGCTCAGCTGGGCACCCGCCATCAGGTTTAGGGGCAGCACAGGAAGTCCCCTCGGATTTGTTTTGGCTCCTTTGCGCTAGGGAGCCTTCACTGATGCACAGCCAGTTTGTGAGCCTGAGCAGAGGATTGCTGCTGCTTCAGCTCCAGTGCAGAATTCTGCTTTACTTTATGGGATTTAAATGATTCCCTTCTCTTCATCCTTTTAATTTAATTTTCAATTATTTCAGCTTTTAGTGATGATTTAGTTCTTATCCTTATGGGTAGTAGAAGAGGTTATGTATAGCATGCATTTTCAAGAGTTAACTGAAGCATCCATCAGGCCACGTCTAGGGACGGGGCTCTTCCACATTGTAGGCTCATCTCCCTTGGCATTCAGTGTCCTCCAGTGGTGGCTGGGAAAAAACATCAATCTGCTACCAGCAGCATGCTAGAAAATACAGCTGCTAGCAGCTGGAGTTAAGTGCAAAGTATTTTTTTCCCACACCAATGCCAGTTCTTCTACTTGCATATAAACGCTTTCTTATGTGAGATTCTGTATCAACATCAAGCTTCCCTTGTAAGTATGACTGACTGATTTTTCCCTCCTGTGCTGGGCACGACATCTAGTTGTCCACGTTTCAGCAGTGGATGCAAGAAGAAGGTCCACGCTGAAAAGACCCTTTGCCATAATAGCTGGAATAGCAGGCAGCTGCAAAATCAGTTAATGAACAGCAGTCCAAAAAAGCCCACAAGCAATTAAATAGACTGAGACCAGAAGGAAGTCTAGCTGTAGTTAAAAAGGTCAGGAAAAAAACAGAAGCTAGAAATAAGTGTATCTTTCCAAATGTGTTTTGTCTCAGATTTCTAGTGGCCCGTTCTAGCGCTTCCAACAATTGATGGTGTTGGGAATGTGTTACCTTCTTACCATTTCTCTGGGAGATGGCTCTTTTGCACGGGAGGTTAGAGTGAGGAATCCTTTTGATTTTTCTGTCTTGAAAGAGAATTGCAATAGAAGTGTTATATAGCTCCTCTTTGTTTTTTCAGAGTGAAAGAATTGAAAAAGGCCAAGGAACTTGAAGATACGCAGCAGCATCCCGTAGCAATGTGACATTGCTTTTCAGACTGTTTTCATTTTCTGTTTTTAGCAGAGACATGCAACAACAACAAAAGTACCCACTGCAGTTCTGGAAATACCAGCTGCAGTATTTTAACAGTAATGTTTTGGTCATTGCATTTGCACTTTCATGGACAACTTTTAATTTGTTCAGCAAGACATCTTGGAACTCAATCTTCTGTTGGATCATGGGGAAAACAAAAGACACCAGGAGGAAATTGTGAGTTGCTTCATTCTCCAAGAAGGAAGAAGCGATTAATTATCCTTTTCATATAGGGCTGTACTAAACAACATGTGGAACTGTACAAATATTATACCAAAAATATTGTTGAGAAAAGGTGGGAATGCACAAGCAACACAAGAATGCTGTTCCTGCACCTGTCAGTCATCTCCAAGAAACTGAAGCTTTGAGAGTCTCAGTGGAGGGGCTTAGATCAGTCCATCTTTATTGGGTCCATGCATCCTCATTTCCTTCGCACTTCTGTGTTTTCTGGTTTATTTCAATCTCTACAGCACACTTAATGCAACTTTTTAAATCTGCAGGTTTTTAATACATCCCGTGGGAACTTACAGGAGGGGTTGGTGTGTGAGATAAACGGGTAACGTGTGAGGAATGGAGAGAGCAGCTTAAGCAAGTTTTAAAAAGTTTTTTTGGTATTTTTACTAGAACCTGCAAACATATCAATTGCCATCTACTTTCTCTCATATTCAGCACTTTATTTTCTAGCCTTACTTTCACATACTATTATTTTAATTAAGTTCTTCAAATAATTTGTAAAATGTGTAGCTTTTATCTTAAGTCCTTGTCAAACCTCTTTGTCATTTTGGAGAGTCACATACATATGTTGCCTGGACATTTTATACCACCTAAAGATCAGAGTGGTGCTGCATTCTGGCCAGTAAATTTCTTATTTTGGCTACTTCATCAAAATCTGGGCAGTTTCTGTATATATAGAAGGTAGAAATGGAAAATGAGAAAAAATATTTGAAAGGGAATATATTGATTAATTACTAAATATTTTATTCACAAAGGGTCAATAACTTGGCAAGATAAAATTATTATTTGTATAGTTTTGTCTGAATGAACGAGAAGAGTGTGGATGTATTGTTTGTACATATTGTATATATTAAAACAAAGAGATATGTGCATGAACTCAAGAAAAAGAAATGAACAAAGCAAAGCATTAGTGGCTATGGTCTGTAAAATGAAACAAAAACTTTATTTCACTATAAGAAACTTTATTTTAAATGTTCTTTAGAAGAACATTTTTGCTAAAGCATGACTAAATGGCAAAAAAAGAGCTACTGTATTTAGACTTAGGAAAAAAAGGCAGAGCAACATTACTTTAAAAAAAAAAAAAAAAAAAAGAAAAAAAAAGGATATGTTTACATTTGATTTTGGCTACCAGGAGTTTGGTTTGGTTGGATTTTATTTATTTATTCCTTCCTCCTTTTTTTTCCCCCAGCTTTTTTTCTTTTGTTTTTTGTTTGTTTGTTTTCTTTGGGGTTTTTTTTTGTTTGGTTTTGTTTTTTTGCCAATGGTGCCAAGTAATGTGAATGCTAATATTGCTTAAGAAAATTAAGTTACTTTTGCAAAGCAGATAATCATAAGAGTACAAAAAATGTATCTAGCTTAACACCATACACTCACTCCAATAAAGAACACTTAGAATGAACATAAAATGAAAAAAAAAAAAAAAAGAAGAAATAGTACAAAAGTAGAAAATATGTTTCACATTTTCATATCTCCTGCTGGAAGTCAGAAAATGTAATAAAAATTGCACAAAAAATTAAAAAAAAATAATAAAACGTAAAAAAAAGATGCAAACTGATCTTGTAGGGGTGTCATGGTATATTGCTATTTCCACATAGTGAGGAGCCAAAGAAATTAGATTTTTTTTTAAATTGAGCTACCAATTTAAAACTGTCACAACTTCTCAACGATGGGAACTGGGTTCTGATCTTTATTACACAGGAATGTAAGGGAAGAAGCTCCTGAAGTTTGTGTCATTGTGTGGGTTACGTACATGTGTCTGAGATCAGAAACTGCTCCTGTGTGTTTGTTTTGCTCGTGGCAGTTTAAAATATCTGAATGGACTGGTGTAAATTTGAAATTGTTAGTTTTGGAATAGTTGTTCTTGCTTGATCCCGGCCACCAACTGCAATGTTTAAATGAAAGGCTTGTTGTGAAGCCTAAAAATATTCACACATAAGAAGCTTTTAAACTGGTGTCTTTAAAAGAAGAGTAAAAACAAAGATTGTGGCAAAAAAAAACAAACTGGGGTCAGTGCTCTTGGTGCCTTTTCTATAATTGTACCTGTTTTTAATTACTTCTTTTCACTGCCAGCATTGAATTACAGTAGATGTGCTATAGCTCATTATCAGAATTCTCTTGTACATTTCTGAACTGCTGCTTTATGACCTGATTCAATTTTAAAAAAGGGAAAAGAGGAAAAAGAATGAATGGCCTGGCACTCACACTGTGCCTGTGGGCAGCTTCGTAGCCTCGATTTACTGTATGGAATTGGGACCTTAACTTAAATTTTCCTGTCGCGCAAAAACGGAACTGGAGACGCCGAAGAATCTCCTTTGGAATGAATTGGAAATGCTCTGTATTAATACTGGAAGAACTCTTGACATTTTGAAACCGAAATGTTGCTCCCATTACCCAACACGTGACAATATAGAATCAACCTTTTCCTAACAAGAGTAGTGACCTCAGTGGAAATGTTTTAATTCCCTGTCTTTACAGAAAACAATTCAGTAATATACAGAGCTATTTCAAATTACTCTTCCAGATCCATGGGCCTGGTGGTGTATCTACTAGATCCTGCTTCAGCCAAATGTTTAAGCGTGTACTTGCTGTTAAACATGTAAGCAATTCCACAGGCGCCACAGAACTACTTGCATGCTTGAAGCAAGTACAGCTTCTAAGTGCTTTGTCATGTCAGGCCATAACCCTTCAGTGTACCATTGGGGAGTGAGAGACACTCCCCCCGCAGTGAAGTGATCCTGCTTAACCCTTTTCTTGGTTGTGGAACTTACATTTTCACAGAAGATAAGTGCAGCTTTCCGGGAAAATTCAAATTCCCAAGTGCCAGGAGCCAGATCTTCTGTCTTCTGATAATGGAATTGCTCCTTTGTAAAACACATTCGACAGCAGTAATACTGTGTGAAAGAAATGCAGAATATAACATGAACCCCCTCTCTGGTTGCACGCTTATGGCAGTTCCACACAATAGTTGGTGCCCAATGGGGGGTCCCCAAGACTTGCATGTAAAACTAGTATAGATGTCTTCTCTTTTGTAAGTTTTATTTTTGTAACCGTGCATGTAAAGCATCACTGAATCAATGGATCTGTTGAAGAACTCAGCTGCTGGAACCATGCAAAATGTTTTGAATTGCCCTTAAAATATGGAAAATGTTTTCTGAATGCTTTATATTCTTTCTGCTGTAAATTAAAAACAAAGAAAATTTCCCCATACAAAGTGTGTGCCTTTTTTTAACACGTCCCTTCCTAGTTTAAGAGTAATGTCAGCCTTTAGTCACTGTAAGTAACCAGGAAAACAAAGGTGATCTGCTTCTAAGTAGCATCTGGTTTCTTAGAGCTTATAATCTAAATAGTCCAGAGCCCACCTGTGAGTGGGTGTGTGGCAGGGTTCACTAAAGGCAGTAACAAAGTACCTGGATATGCAGCCCTTTCTGTAGCTGTATTCCAGTGCATAACCTTCATCTGGCATGTAAAGTGGCACGTTGAACTGTTCATTTCTCAGGCAGCCAACTCTTTGCGGGTCTTCTGCTGAAGGGTGCCGCTGCCCTGGGGTGCTCTGCAGCTGCCTTGCATGGCACTGCCAGCCAGAGCCTTCTCCGGTTCAGAGGCCAGCCCAGGGCTCCATGACTGCCCTGCACTGCCAGCTCGGACCCGAGGCCCTGAGCTGGCGGCTGTTAGACAAAACTTGTACGTGCTAAACATCCTCTTTTCTTCCCCTGAGGCCCTTACCCCAAGCAAAAGTTTCTTTTGAATGTTATCCGCACTCTTAGAGCAGAAAGGAAAACTTAAAACTACAGAGGCTGGGTACCCATCTACCCATAATATCCAAGCTTCAAATTACAGTTTTTGCTAAGATGAGTACAGCTACACAAAAGTGTTAAAAATCCTTTTGTCATTAAAACAGAGGTTCTGCTGCAGCTAGCAGTCTGTTTTGGTGGAAATTAAGTTTTCAAGGCACTGTGCTGTAGTTTTTCAAATTTGAAAATGTTCTGGGAAATTATCTAAGGTGACATGATGCTACATATTTGTAGATATTTCACCAACCAATTCTAGTTAGGCTTTCTAACACAACTTAAAACACTTCTGTATTACAGTATAAGCATGGTAGGTATGAGCTTATCTATAGACAACTGGCTTTTCTAAATAATCAAATTATTTTCAGTTCCTCTTCAGCAGACAATCCCTTTCAGGGCAGGGTGTCTGGGCTCCTCATGAGAACCCATTCACACCTCATAGCAAAATGCTAAATCCTACATTGTACAGAAAGCAGAGGTGAATCTTCATAGAATTCAAGAGGCCCGCAGAAGCAGAAACCTAAGGTGTCTCCCTTAATAACACAATAATACTAATGACTGAGACTTAGTAACTATTGCACTGAACAAACAGTTAAGTTACATGAACCAACCCACAGTAATGCAACTTTTATACCTGACTACCAGGCTAGCCTAGCATTGAAAAACAGCTTTAATAAATTGATCAGCTGATCTGTGGAAGACTATATTAGTACTATTAAAGAGTAAATTATTCTAAAATCCAGGACCACAACAGAAGATGAGATTTCATTAAGAGAGCTTCTTCTGGACTACAGAGAAAGAAGATTAAATATATTTCTCTTGAAGAATAAATCAGCATTTATCTCCCTGATTTCCTCACAGACACTTCCCCATTTTTTTTATTTACATGCCTGTTAATTCCTGGGTCCTCCTTTATCATTGTGGTGTGTTGACCACCTACCAGCTACTTACCTATTCCACAGGGAAAAAGAATTGGAAAATGTAAGGAAGAAATGCTTGAGGTGAGAAGGGCAGTTCGATAAGTGATGGGAGTAAAAGGAAAATAACAAGAACACGTGATGCAAAGGCAGTCACTCACTACTTCCCACAAGCTATCACATACCTTGGAAATTCCACCTTCCCATGCCCAACCCCCCCTCCTCACACTTTACTGCTAGGAATGATGTTATTTGGTCTGGATATTGGGTTATTGGGTCTGTTCGGTGCAGTTGCCCCAGCTGTGTCCCCTTCCAAGCCTCTCACACCCTCATCCTGCTCACTGGGGGGGCAGCGTGAGAAACAGAGGGGGCCTTGATGCCATGCAAGCACTGTTCAGCAACAGCCAAAACATCAGCATGTTATCAACACTGTTTTGATCACAAATGGAAGAGACAGCACCGTATGGGCTGTGATGAAGAACATCAGCTCCTTCCTAGCCAGGCCCAGTACTGGCACAACCCCGGAAACTCTCTTGAGAAATGCACCCAGTTGTACAACTGGGTTTTGGTCACACCAAGAGCCTGTAACAACCGTCAAGAGGGATAGGAACAAACCTACCCCCTACGGGATTTGTAAAAAGGCAAAACGAAACAAAACAAAACAACACACCAAATAAACGGAAAAAAGTAAAAAGCATGCACTCATTCACTTTTCTTTCCCACTGTGTGAGCACAGCCCTGTCTCAAATCACCACACGGACCCAGCAGCTCAGGCCAAGTATTTGCTAGTGAAGCAGGGTAATTGCACCGCTCGGGGGCGCGGGGTGGTTTCACACCCGGGCAGCAGCCCCGAAATACGGGTGTATGCACGAGTGGACCCCGGTACCGCACATCACACCGCAGACAACCGCACGAACACCCCCAGCCGCCGCTCCCCACACTTCGCTGAAGTGGGGGCGTGACTACCGGGCCCCGCCCCCGGAAACCCAGTCTCCGCCCAGGCCCCGCCCGGCTTCTGTCGCCACATCCTGGGCACTGCCCGCGCTTTGCGCAGTTCTCGTTGGGATCTGTCCGGACGCTCCTTCTCTGCAGCGATCCGACCCTCCCTGGCAGGATGTGAGTGCGAACCGTGGTGCGACGCTTGCCATCGGGAAAGCCGGGGAGCGGCGGCAGGCTCAGCCGAGGGGGCGGTGGGAGCAAGGGCAGGCGTATTGCGTGGAACGGGCAGACGGGCCCGGCCCGGCCCGGCTCGGCTCAGCTCGCCGGTGCGGCAGGGCGCCTCTGGGCCGGCGCCGTCCGCGCGTGGGGCCTGCTGGGAGCGGCTGTGTGGCGAGTGGCGGGGCGCGGCGGGAGGCGCAGAGGCCGTCACTTGGGCGGCACGCCCGTTGCCGCTGCTCGAGCTGGGTACTGGGGCGTTCGGCTTCTGCCCCATCGGCCTCGCCTGGTCTAGACTGTCCTGTCCCGGCGGCTCTGTCTGTGGTCATCTAGGGGGAGTTTCCCCAGCCCCGGGCGTCTCTCTGGCAGCACTGCCGGCGTAGCCCGAGCGCTTTCTGGTAACTGGCTTGTGTTTGAAACGGCTGCTCTCAGGAAGACGTTTCATTTACGAGACTCTTCAGCCCGGGACCAGCAGTGAAAAGGTGGCTTAAGTGCCAGAATGGAGGAACGCTCATATTGTACTATACGTGGACTGCGCTTGACCATTTTCCCAGGCTTCCTGGTTTTCTTATTGTGACTGTATATGTTTGTTCTCACTAAATGTAAATTAGAAGTCAGTGTGCAAATGTCTAAATATAGCCAATACTCAAACTTAACTATTTTCGTTATCAGGATACGCTAAACAATACATGCTTCTGATACAGAAGAAATGAAAACATGGCAAAGCAAACTGAGTACAGGTAGTTCTAGACATAGGCACCAGGGACTTGGTAAAGCAGTGAAAAGGGTATGAGAAGTATGTACAGAGGCTCTGGCATTGAATGATGCAGGGTGCTGCAGCTGGTAAAAAGAACAAAACTCCCTGAAGTTATGAATTAAAAGCTGATCAGAGGTAAATTGTTGTATATGCTGAATGCTTTTTTTTTTTCCACACTCCCCCCACCCCTCTATGAACTGTTTCAAAAGAACTGAGACAGAGGCAACCCCGGGGAGAGAACATAATTAGGATAACCATTAAGCTTTGGTTGGTTGGTTCTTGTGGAGTTTTGGTTTGTTCCGGTTTTTTTGTTGTTTGTTTGTTGATTTTTGTTTTGCTTTTGTGAAACTACTGTAGCTTGAAGTTCAATATCACTGGAAAACAAGATCACTCCTGAGCTCAAAATCTCGACTGTTTGAGCCCTCTGAACCATTGTAGGACTTGCCGTATGCATTGCTGTAAACATTAGCAAGCCACCGCTGCCTTTTGGCGTGTCGAGCAATTCGCTGGCAAACGGTTTGGGAGGCTGTGGGACTTACACCTACTGTCATCTGTTAAAGCATCACTTCTCCAGTAGGAAACTGCCCTGGATTTATTCCAGGGATGAAAGTTCCCTTTCTTCAGGAATGTCAGATAACTTGTGTACTCTATGCATAGCCACGTAAGACAAAACCACAGCCTATCAAAAGCTAAATGGAATAATGATGACTTTTTGTTTACTGTAGGTCAGCCAGTATCCCTGGAAGCTCAAATGTGGCTGCTGGCAGTAGTCATCGTCTTCAGCAGACTCAACACCAAGTAGATGAGGTAAAAACCTAGTCTGATAGGAGTGTAATCATCTTCCTTCAGGGAGACTATAGAACGGGAAGGGATATTTTGGGCAGTTTCCCCTTTATATGTGAAGTCTACCATTATTCAGCTTGTTTTATTATACTTTTGTCACCTTAATTTGTGCAAAGGTTTTAAAAACAAAATAAAACAAACAAACAAAAAAAGCCTTCAGCTGGAGTGGGGAAGAAGAGAGGTGTTGGCAGTGTCCAAACACTAGCTGCTAACTTGGTGCTTGAGGATTTGGCGTAAGTCAAGATAAAAAGGTTTGTTCTTGCAGAGAACAAGTTTGGTGGTTTGTGTGTTTTGTTTTTTGGGTTTTTTTTTTTTTTTTCCCTCATCAGTAGCAATGAAAGCTGACTGCCAAACATGACATGTCTAGATGTGTAGGCAGTCTAAAAGCCAGGCAGGCTGCTGACAGTATTTTTGACACATGGTTAACTATCACGTTGATATGCCACAAATGCTTCTGAAGCAAGTTGGGAACTATTTCTCATGTTTAAGGGAGGACAGCACAACTGGCTCTACTGACATTTCAAAGTAGGTATTAGGGGCTTCCAGCTGCAGGTAAATTTCATGGCTTTGTTTAAGATTGTGACTGGATATACTAAAAAGCAATAGCTCCTACTTGTCAGAAGAGAATATTGAGTACCATGTGATGCAAACTGTTGCAGTTAAGTTCCACAGTGTGATACAACTTGTAACTTATTGTAAGCATTAAACCGATGTAGGTTGTTGACATCATGAGAGTGAATGTGGACAAGGTATTGGAGCGTGATCAGAAGCTGTCAGAGTTGGATGACCGTGCTGATGCACTGCAAGCAGGAGCTTCCCAGTTTGAAACCAGTGCAGCCAAGCTGAAAAGAAAGTACTGGTGGAAGAACTGCAAGGTAATCATGGCTTGTATGCTTACTCTATGCAGTACTGCAGTTAACAGTATGACAAAAGGCAGAAGTAAAAGTGACTTTAGCCAACGTTACTGAAGTTACAGCATCCATTTGTAAAATACAGCATAGTGGTTAGGTGAAGTAACCAAAAGCTGGATTACCATCTGTGCTGTGTGATGCAAGAACAACTTGTCTAAAATGGTAATGACCAGAGGGAAATGCCTTGGTAATCTGAGGCTTTGCAGAACAGGAAGAAAAAAGCCAAAAATACACAGGTTGAGTTACTGTGCAGGAAGTATTAAAAGGCAGAGGGAAGCTCACTCGGCCTCCTGTACTTATAGCTGTTGTCAAAGGTTGGAATCATCTTTGATGAGCAGCAAAGACTGTAAAAGATCTGTAATGTAAGAGTGGAAATTATGTGCAATAGTTCTTAACTCCTGCTTGTATAGTGACCTGAGACGGGCTTTGTATAGAGGCACAATGGTAAAAACCCAACCTTTTCCTCTGCTTCAACTGCATGCACAGCCTACCATCTCTGGGTGCTAGTGGTGAATTGAGGTTGCTCACAGAAGAATTTTTACTTGCCATGTTAGTTCTAGCACATGATGCAAAAGTCCCTTGCAGGGGCTGCTTTCCTGTACCATAAAGGCCAGTTACTGCTGCTGCGTGATTTGTAGTAAGTGTTATACGATTGATTTTTTTTTTTCCACAGATGTGGGCAATATTGATAGCTGTTGTTGTCATTATCATCATCATCATTATTGGTAAGTTTCACCAAAATGGGGATTTCTCATAGAGTTGGAATAGATGGTGTTAATTCATGACTGGTACAACTTAAATAAAGCCAGGTTACTCGAAAATACAAACATTAATCTGAAATAGCAGTGACTACTTTGACAACTATTGCCTGCAATGAGTGGTAAACTGTGGCAGCACTGTAGCTGAATCTCAAAACGCCTGTGCATTGAATCAGGTAGAAATTCAAATGGCAAGGACATAAAAACCAGGAAGAACCTCTGGTTTGTTTGGGTTTTTTTTACAGCTGTGTGTTGCAGCAGCATAAGGAAAAATATTGTGTACCTCCCTTGTTTGAGAAGTATTTTTCACCTGTCCCAGCTTCTTGCCAGATGAACCCTTTTTGGAGTGGCAGTTGAAGTGCACTGTGGTAGTCAGTTGGCTGTTTTTTCAAGTAGACACATTGCTGCTGGGTGAAATGATGCTAAGGTCGGATCAGGATAGCCAACCAGGGAACGTACAGTTCAGTTTTTGGCTTCAATTCTCATGTAATCCCCAGGTGTGTCATGGGAGAACAGAGTTTAAGCTTGTACTATAATACAGTACCAGACACTGCAGTAACCATTTGCAACAGATCCATGGTAGTTCTGGGTGAGAACCATGGGTGTGCAAGCTTAAGGGAAGACTAAACCTAGACAAGCCAACATGGAAAATGCTTAAATCCCTCTTTACTGATCTCTGCTAGCTTACTTTAAGTGCGGGAATGTTATAGTGAGGGGCTGAAGGGGATACTGTCCTTTGTCCAACCTTTTTATTCTTCTTGTAGTCTCAAGTGTGTCTTCGTGAGTTACAGGAAGAACGTCAGACCAACCGAAGGTGCCTATCTTCAGCCTCTCCACTTCGAACCAGCCATATTTTCAGCCCATTTACTGCTGCTTAAAGAAAACCTATTTTGATTACTGAAATGTTCACTAACTTCACCTGGTTGCCTTAAGACACTCCTGTCATAAATTACTAACAAGCACAGCCCACCCCTCCTACGGTGCCTTTAAGCAGGTGCGCGGAGCTGGTGAGCAGGATTGGGCCCGGGAGTCTCCACGGGCGGTGCTGTAACGGGTCACGGGCTCTGTATGCGGTTTTGGGACTTAACCACGTGGCGGCTCCCGGAGTCGCTGCCGGGGTCGGCTCTGTACTAGCGCGTGCCTTGCTGGGAGCGCCCCCTTCTCCCCCCCGCTGGCAGCGGCACAACCCGCCGAGCCCCCTTGCACCGCAGGCGCGGCGCTGCCGGCCGCGCTCCGCCCGGGGCGGTGCCGCACGTGGCGGTGGGGCAGCGCGCGCACGGGGGACGCGTGCGGAGGCGCGTGAGGGGAGGGGCGGCGGCCGCGCGTCCTGCCCCGCCGCGCGCCGTCCTCTCCAATAAAGCAGCTCCGACCCTGCCTCCGCCTCCTCCTCTCTGCGTGGGGCGGTGCGCGGCGTGGTGCACGTGGCCGAGGTGTGGGGGAGCAGGGCCGCCTCGTGCGCCGCCGTTACGTAACCGCGCGGGGCGGGGGCGCGGCGCCTCACGGCGGCCCGCTCAGCAGCCGGCGCGGCCCCCGGTGTCCGCTGCAGGTACGGCCCGTGGCCGGAGAGGGAAAGGCGGGCAGGGGAGGGCTCGGAGTGGGGTGAAGGCGAAGCGGCGGCCGTGCCGAGCAGCTGCCGTCTGCTGATAGCTGGAGGTGCTGCCTGACCGTCAGAAAAGGGGGAACGGGAACCTGCCCCGATGCCCGCTCGGCTTCGCAGCGAGTGGGGGCCTACGCCTCTCGCATTCCCTTGAGGCGGTGTTTGTCTTTCCTGCAGAAGAAGCGCCAGGCCTGACTCTGGTACCGACGGTCGAGGGTCTGGACGGGAGGAGCCAGGCCGCGGCGGCCGATGTCCTTTCGTAGTCGCGTCCTGTGGATCAGAGATGGACGTGGGCAAGCTCCGGGGCGGCAGCTCTGAACACGGCCCGAGTTTGTCACTGGTTGCCGCTGCCGGGGCGGGGGACGGGCAAGAGGCGGCGGTCAGCCTGGCCGGCCCGGACAGGCAGGAGGGAGGGCGCCGGCGGGACGCGGGCTTGTGCCGCACGATGTGTGCGGAAACCAGCTCCGTCGGGAAACGGCTTAACGGGCCGAACTCCAGCAGAACGGATCTCTGCAGCCGCGAGGCTAATGGCTGTTCATCTGGAAGTTTAGTGAGGCAACGCGGAGTTAACAGGTATCTTCGCAGCGTGTCGAACCGATTGTTCTGTTGCTTATTGATGTGCTTAACTTAAGCAGAGCACTCAAGTCCGAATCGGGGACCTGGTGTGTAGTGATCGAGAGTTCAAGGGGCTTGCTTGTTTTAGTGCATCCCAAGAAGAGTGCTTGAATTAGAGACCGTGATGTTTGTAATAGTCTCACATGTCGATGAGATTGCTGCTGCATGGTTACTCATAAGCTGTCCACCTAATTCTTGGATTGGCTGATCCGATACGTCATTGACCCTTTTGTTGTTGCTTCTATATATACTTAATAAAAATACTGCATTTAGTAGCGATAAAGCGGACCTTACTTAAAAATTTTCCCAAAAGTTCATAACTTTGATGAGATGCTAACTTCCTCTCTCTCTTTTTATTAAAAAAAAAAAAAGCAGTTCAAGAGCTGGAATTTATGCAGTGTTGAACTGGCATGTAAAGTTAACATGTGGTACTTGAACTTATTTAGTGACTTACATAATGAGAGTATGATACTAATAAAAATCCTAAATGGATAAAAGTTTCTTAAAATAAGTGTTCGTGTCTCATCTATAAGATTAAAATCAGTCTGCGTTTTGAGGCAGATTACTTTTATTTTTCCATCGATGAAATAAGCAAAAGCAAGAAATGACAGATTTTGCTTGTCAATAACCTTGCAGCTGTTGAGGCCATTGACTCTGTTAAAAGTATGAGGATTCCTGAATCACATGAGGAATGAAAGCTTTGCATCAAGTGTATTTTGAGGACTTCTCATTGTATGCACTTCAGAGAAATGTGATACAGACTTCAAGGCTAGAAAGGCTTACACACATAAAGAATCAGAATAATAATTTTAATACCAATGAGATTTATAAAACCTAGAGTTGATATCGGTTTACTTTTAGTTGATAAGCAGGACAGTTATGATGGAATGGAGGAAGGTTGAGGAGAAAAGATTGACTAGCAAAAAAGTGAGAAAGATACAACAGGAAATACAGTGAATGAGCATTAGGATGGGTCCAGATAAGTCTGTGACGATACAGCCAAGCCCATAAAATGTTAATTTAGTGAATAATTTTAATTAATTGATAGAAAAGAAGCTCCTGTACCAGAAGCCTCAGGCAAAATTTAACCTCTGTTTTACAGTGAGCAGCTGAATTGGAGCCAGTCTCACAGAGATCTGATGATGATGATCCAGGAAATGAAAAGGTGTTTGCCTGAAGAGAAAAGGAGTTCCAGCAAGCCCAGTACCATCAATGCTCTCAACTATGCCTTACAGTGTGTCCAGCAGGTCCGAGGTATGTGTGGAAAAAAATTTGGAAGCGTAGAAGCTATACAGCTGCTTGGATTGAATAGACATGCCTGGCAACAACATTAAAACAAATGAAAGCGTTCCAGTTACCCTGCAAACCGTTGACTACCTGAAGCACTGTGGGTTTCTTTTGTTAAACAATCATGTTATCTTTTCTGTTGAAATGCCCACCTGCTGCTTTGCTTTTCTTCAAAATGTTATAGTTAATAGGTGCCTACTATTAACTTTCTGTGTATATTGAAAAAACAGCATCCCATCTCCAGTAACTGAAAAGTTATTGGATAATCCGTGTTTTCCAACAGAACTAAATAGCAAAAATTGTTATTTTGCCACCACAGTCTGTCCTTTCTACTTCCACATGCTCATTTCTGTAACATAAATAGGTCATTTCAGTAGGATAATCAGTATTCCTTTTTCCTTTGTCACTAAACAGACCTTCCTCATCTCACCTTGGACTCCACCAAAAAGATGACAAAAGTACAAGGGCTGTAAGAAATAATTTCAAAATAGTCACCTTACTGACTTCCTTGTGTTTGTTTTGCTTTTCTTTTTTTTTTTTTTCTTTTTTTTTTTTTTTTTTTTTTTTTTGTTTTGTTTGTTTTTTTTTTTTTTTTGTTTTTTGTTTTGTTTTTTTTTTTTTTTTTTTTTTTTTTTTT